>HE671901.1:0-82020 GCA_000313835.2 Heliconius melpomene melpomene
TCCGCCATTTTGTAACAGTGGCCATCTTTGATTTTGATTTTGTATAGTCCACTGAATTCTACTTGACAAGCCCTTTCATTTGATACCCGTATTGATAGGATTGAAAAAAACTAACTTGTCCGCCATCTTGTAGTGTTGGCCATCTTGGATTTTGATTTTGTATAGTCCACTGAATTCTAATTGACAAGCCCTTTCATTTGATACCCATATTGATGGGATTGAAAAAAACTAAGCTGACCGCCATCTTGTAGCGGCGGCCATCTTGGATTCACAATAATATTGAATATGGATAATTGTATTGGCACCAGAATCAAAGGCGTATACCAAATTTCAGATCAATCGGTTAACGGGAAGAGGGTTAAATTTCAATTACTAAATTTGATCCAAACAAACAAACAAACGGGGTGAGCTAAATAAAACCGTTTAAAAAGTGGTGTAGTGGTTCTCAAAATGTCAAAATATTTTGCAAAATAAATGGACAGCAGCTCGTATGATAATATTATTTATATTAAAATTTCTGTTCCCCAGTATTTAATAATACAATTTTATGTATTAGTGAATTCAAAAAGTAACAAAATTAAAATAAAAACATAAAAAGAACATAAAACGCCGTCAACCCTAGCTGACGAGGCGCCAAATCTTTGCAGTACATAAATTGTCCCGCCCCATTGCTTCTACAGAATGTCTCACTTCCTGACGAATCAACCTTTTGATGAGCTGGAGATAGAGAGCGTTAGAAAGGGCGGATAATATATATTTTATCTAGATTTATATATTTGATTTAAATTAATATAGTTCACCAAGTTTACACACTTCTTTGTTATGGTTCTTTAATTTTGGCGTTCCGAGCGTGCCAGTTGAGCACATGCCATCATAACACTCCGCCAATGTCACGTTGTACGGAGAAAACACACTTCTTTTCAAATGAAAAAATAAAACATCAAATCTCTCGTCCTGTGTCATTTCATTGTAAAGATTAGCAAAAGGCATTATATTTCCCCAAACATTTTATATTTTTCTTATTTGTTTAAATATTTTTCTGTTCAACAACATTACAAATATTCCTCAGTTTATGATTATTTCTTAATAGTTCAAGACTAATGAAGTGTCCCAATTCCGTCTCACAATTATTCCGAAAGCCTCCAGATTACTATCTACACTATAACAATACCATTCACTGAGATTTTCTCCCTATTCTTGGTGGACTGAATAACACTTGGTACCCATTTCCTGTGCACGATGTATCTACTGCGAGGGATTCGTTCCACCCTCGACAAATCTCCAATTTTCTTGACAAAATTCATGGATGCGAAATAGTATTTTAAAATATTGTAGAAAATATAATTTCGTACTACGGTTTATTGTTATATTTTTCTTAGATGAAAATAAATTATATTGGAAACTTATAGGACATAGGTATTTGTACAGATATTGTTTCAAAACACCATGAATGAGATTTAGTTGCCCCATTCGCACCGTGAGAGTTAATTATATCTATAATTTTCTTAATATCTGTTTCGGGAAAAACAGTTTAAACTGAAATTATATTAACAACATCAAAAATTTCAAAGTCAATACAAAACGCCTAAGCTGTTATTCATCTCCCTACAGTCTCTATAGATGTTAAAGTTTCATAGCGAAATGGAAGCCAACGAAATCCTATGTCAACAACAAGCGTATTCATATTGAAGCTGAATTACATGAAGGCGGAATGTCAATATTACAAACTGGTCATGAAGACTCAAAGGGAATTGTGGATATAAAAGTCAAAAGGAATTTAATATATTCATGCTCTATTTTCATAAAACGCAATAAAATATTTAAAAGAAAAATTATTTTTGTTATTATTTTATTCTTATAGCGTACATTTACGATAGATAGATAGATAGATAGATGTGACTATTAATTTAAATTTATGAAACTAATAAAAACGACTATCAAGCTTAATGTTTAAAACTTTCTATTGAAACACCTTTTATTTTTAAAGTTTTTCATAGTATATTAAAAATATGACTATTATTCTATATAAAAACCAACAATTTTGTTTTAAATTAATGTTATAATTATTCAAAAAATTAAGTTACAAAATATAAATGACAGCAAGAAGCCATTTTTACTAATAAGCGAGGGTGTAAAATTAACTTTGGCAGAGCCCTGTGTTTGACAAAGCTGCAGTTTAAAGCTGAACTGAAAATAGGCTTTGAAGTTTATAGACAGTTTATTGCGATATAAATTTTGTGACTCAATTAAATCAGCTTTTCAAACTTTTTTCATAAACACGGGAATAAAAAAAAAGTTGTTTGTTCAAAATAATCTCTAAAATTTTTATTATTTATTACAGAATAGACACTTAAGCTATAAACCATTACAAAGTTTCAAAGTGGAGCAATATCGTAAAGAAGTTATAATGTATACAAACTTTAAAGGCTACGATTTGTTTGTATACAGCCGTCAAAAGATAAAAACAATCATTCACTGTATACATCATACGATGATAAAAAATCGATAATAATATCGATGTTTCTCAATAGCTTTCATCGTGTTTAGACATTATATTTCAGTGAAGTGTTCGCTATAGTAACTGACTGACTGACTCATAAAGTTCAACACAATTTAGTAGGTCACGTCTCAAGAATGTTTATTGCACTATAAAGAGACTAAGCTGATGTTTTAACATTCTTTAAGTGTAATTCCACAGTTATGAAAGAAAAACACTTGTATATGAAACCTATAAGAGTTGAACGTATCGGGGCTAAACTGAATATGTAAATAGAATATTAAAAGTAGATAGGTCGTTCCTAAACATCTAAGAAGGAATAAATTTCTGAAGATATATACACTAGTTACTAAGATATATATTTATTTATTTTAAAAAGATTGTAGAAAAGTTAAGTTACAATAACTCTTCATTTTTCATTTTCAAAAGTATACTCTTTTATAAATATATATATTTAAATATGTATTCAGAAGGCCACAGTAGCACTAATAATGTGTAACGTCAGTGATAATAACCATAAAACTCCTTACGAACCTAGAAGCTATCTTACCTTCCTACTTATAAGCATACCCACAAATAATTTCAAGAATTTATTTCAAAGATAAACCTCACAATCTGAATATAAGGTATTTGTATGAAAGGAAAACATAAAAAATCCGCTGCCTATGGAAAAAGGAGCTAGCTATTTGAAGTTGTGTACTTTTTGTGAAATTCTATAGAGCACCGTAGTTTACAAGTTGGGTTCAGGCTGGGCTCTTTTATTCCCTTTAAAGTTAAATTGCTCCACTCAAATATCTAGGATTTGCTATATCTACTTGCTAACAACGGATAAAAGATTTAAAGCTGAATACTAGTGATATTAATCTATGTGGCTTAAATATTCCTAGGAATTATTCCTTATGTTCATGTTTTGTCTAGTTTATAAAACTAATTTAATATATCATATACTAAATATAAAGGTCAGTCATGGCGTAAAAAGAAGGGTGCGACTATAAATGCGATAGGTTGTGAGTTCGATTCCCACTCAAGGAAATATAATATCTAATATTTTCATTTCCTCGATCTGATGAAATAAAGCGCAGTGTTGAGTTCCACTAATCAACATGCTATGCCTCCATAATTCGGCGTCAAATGGGAACGGAAGTGTCTCAACATTAGGTTCTCAGGTTCCCTCTGGCTACTACGCTAAATGTAGGAAGCAGCGTAAAGCTAAGGAAATACATAAAGCTAGATTAAATATTTATCATAAAATTTTCAAATAATTCAAATTTTCCGGGACATCCTTTCAATGCGACTAAGTTATAAACTATTTGATATTCAAAACTCGACTAAAATATTTGTCCGGCGTTAATTAGTTGATGTCTGATGAAAGTTCGTTACGAAACATTCGCTTCTTTTTAAATACGTCCGCTGCTTTTTGAAAAGTTAACGAAACTAAAACTGCTATTTTTGTTTGATCCAATAAAAAAATCATATTTTTATATTATGAAAGGCATAATACATGTTACAGTGTACAATTATTATTTTCTATTAGAGATAGTTATTAAAGTTTTACAAATATTTAGTATAGTACAAAATAGTGTTTTTATATTTTACTAGCGACCCTCTTGCGGCTTCGCCCGCTTTAACTACTGGATTATTCATGTAATGTATGTTTGCAAAGCACTTAAGATAATGTGAAAATTAATTAAACCCTAATGCAACCCGCATTTTTGTAGTTTCAATAAGGATTTCCCAATTGTTTTACACAGCAAGGACTTTTTAGTAGGTACCGTAATTTTAAATCTGTGCTACTAATCTTTTCAAGTAGTTATTAAAATATATTTAAATGACTATTTTTAGATAGTTAAATGACTATTTTTAAACGGAAGAAATTATAAACAAAAACCTATCTACTACTAACTACTACAAAAAATGTGAAACCAAATATATCGCGCTTAAATAATACATTCAACTCCAATTATCTAATACGTGCAAACGCATCTAAATCTTCGTTGTTTTTTTTTCGAGCTTGTGGTTAATGCTGAAGAGGGTATTCTGTCCCTGATGAAAAGCAAGCACTACGTGTCTGCCTGTGAGGAAAATTAATTAGAATGCATCGGCCGGGAATCGAACCCGGGCCGCCTGCGTGGCAGGCGAGCATTCTACCACTGAACCACCGATGCGGGCGCGGCGGACGCATGGCGAGTGGCGAGCCGTTTCGCAGCAAGGATTTTTTTGATATTGTAACAACTTCTAAAATACTTATTAAAATGAAAAACAGTAAAAGACAGTTTTGGTCTACATTAAATGGCCAACGTAACTAATGTACTTATTTATATGCTGAGAGTAAGGGATAAGTGAAACTTGAGTAACATATAGCTGATGTGTCAACGGCGGGATGTGTCAACAATTAAATGCGTTTTTCTGTAAAACTATTCGCAATTTCGAAATATTGTAAAAAGCAAATTTTATCTTCGTTTAACGTAGAAAATTAATAAAGTATTTAAAGGATAAGGATTAATACCATTATAGGAAAAATATCCCTCACAATAAAAATATATTGAAATTATTATTTTTAGACAGAAAAATGATCACTACACGTTATTCTTAAAAAATATGAATATGCCGTCGCGGACTTTTTTGTAGATCTTATTAAGAGGAACAATACTCCAGTACATTTTTTTCATGTAGTACTTACCATTAGAGCAGCGCATGCGCGAAAGTGTCTCAACGGGTAGGACTTTATACACATTTATCGTATTTATGTTAATTTACATAAGAATGTACAATTAATAAACTATATATAAACCTTCCCTGAGAAATACTCGACCTAATAGTGAAAACCGCATAAAAATCCGTTGGGTGGTTTAGAAGAAGAAGAGTTAGAAAGTTCAGACAGACACGAAAAGCGACTTTGTTTTATAAGATATAGGATATAGGATAGGATAGGATAAAAACACTATTTTGTACTATAATAAATATATGCACGTCTAATAAACACGTAGAAGAAATTTAAATAAAATACAGCATGAAAGGCCAATGAACGAATAAGACGATTCATTCATCAAAATACGACGATCCGACTGTTAGGTATAGTATTTCCAAATTCTAACAAGGCATGAGTTTCAAGATATATGTAAACCTTTTCTTATCAATTTCACGCTGTATTCCCGCATGCAGCAGAGGCAGAGGGAATCTAGTGTTCAGACACTCCGTTCTCCACTTTCCGCTGAATTCTAGAGGCATTGCATTTTAAGTGGCGGAACTCAACGCCGACATCAGAGCGAAGGAATGAAAATATAAATTTAAATATATATTTCATTTTCTCGAGTGGGGATCGAACCCACGTCGAGTCGCGTTTACAGTCACCCTCTTGCCCCTTTGCCACGATTGGCTTCTAACGTAAAACTCCACGTAAAACTTTATATGGATTCATACAATATCCAGGGAACCCATCGCATAGCATACCAAAAACACTGCGATCAAAGTAATAAACTAAAATGATGTTATTAAGCCTCCGCATAAATAGAAGTAGAATATATGGCACGCACGGGCTCAAATGAATTGGCCCCAAAATATTTGTCTGTCGTGATATCCACAGTACTGGCGGGATGCCAGTGGGATCACTTTCGTTAAATTACTATTATATGTATGTAAAATATAGCATTTGATCAGTAATAAAATGTTAGTGAAAAGTTAAGTAAATTTTTGTGAAATTGAAATATAATTTAAAAATAGATACTTACAGGAACCAGAAATTTTTCTTACATAATGGAATAATATTTTTTTTTAGCTTCATGCTGTATCCCGCATATAGAAAGATAGGTAGGGGGAGTGTGGGAACCTACTGTTGAGACACTCAGTTCCCATTAACACACTTCCGTTCCCCACTTTCCAACGAACGCTTCAGGACTAGTAATAATAATTTTAGGTAGTAATAAAAATATTTTACCAGGAATAAGACATTACATAATTTTGTTAAGGCAAGTCGGAATCCTACTAGCTATTCTTATGTCAAAACATCAATCACTATCGCATCTAACCGCAAGTCTCACATATCGTAGCCACAGCGGCCTTGCATACTTTGTCACCTATCGGCGACTGTGTAACGTACTTTTTTATTTGAAGTACGAATATTTACGATGACATAAAATAAAACAAATATATAAAAAGAAAAGAAATCATAATATCTCATTCTCATCTCATATCACTTTTTTTGCAGCTTCACGCGTTTTCCCTTCCTTTCCTTTCCTTCACTAAAATTGTGTTAAAAGATTCCGTTCGTCATTCTTCACCAAATTTTCGAGACAACGTTACTTAAACGAAATAAATTAAAGATATTCGTCCCTCTGAATGGAAATCGAACACACAACCGTCGCGTTTAGAGTTAGACTATGGCCCATAGTGAATAGGAATAAATGTGAATTACTTAAGTATTATTTGCTCTAAAGTTTACATAAGGAAATAATAAAATATTTTATCAAAGTTATTGATAATTACAAAAATAATAGATAACGTAATAATAATTAAGCCAAGATGGTATCTGGCATTAGTTTCTTTATTATTTTCTTTAATAATCTATTGTCAAAGAGCTCCTAAGCCATTCTAGTTCTATAACTATACAGCTATAGTGTTAGTATGAAACAAAGCCAACTAGATTCAATGCCTGACAAATCAGACTATACGGCGGCAGGTTTAGGTACTAGCTGCCATTAACCACTACGTTCACGCTCAACTAAACTTATTAACGAATGAAATAATACTCGTTGGTTCTTAATTAAACATATGTTGGTACAAAATGATCTGTGAAAATACCAAAGCCACAATTAATTTCGAAATATAAATAGAGTTGGAACACTTATTTTAAAGTAAATAATTTTCGCGGAATATTAATTCTTTTTACACCATTCTACGTCTTTGTTGTTTTTACTTTGAAGTAATAAATTATGTTGACATGATGTACTTTAAAAAATGTGTATTTTTTATATAATAACTATTTTTCCATACAAAAATTATAGTTATGAAGACGTTTGGATCTTATAATTTTAACTTTATATCCCTTTTGCTGATAGCATTCTATATGTTGAAGATTGATATATGCCATTCAGTTAGTTAATAAATCAATATAAATTATTCACTTGTAGTTCTACAGAAGTCTAGCATTCGTTTACAAATAATAACTACAATGCAGTACGATATAGATTTGTTTAGTAAATATTTCATCAAGAAGAATTATAATTTATTTATAAACATGCCCATATATTTACTAATACATAATTTAGAACAAATATATAATAATAAAATGAAATATATTATATTTCATTGGTAGCTGTGGATTTGTGCAAGTTTATACATAAAATGGTTTTAGCTTTTCTTTGTCAACACGCCGCGGGCAAGTTGCTAGAGCTAGACGGATTCCATTCACCTTTAGACACTGAAACATCGTCTGGAAATTTTACTGAAAATGCAACTTTAAAAAGAATTTAAATATTTTTTAAAGAAACAAGTTAATTAACACGTAAAAATAACACCTTGATTAAGATTTTACAGTTATAATACGAAAAATCTAAAAAAAAAATATTTTTATATTCTGTATAAACAGAACATTAAAAAAAATATTTTAATGTTCTGTATTTGGTTTATTTTGTATTTTTTTACTGTCAACACTATATTGTAAATAAAAAATAAAGCAATGCATTCATAAGATAATCGTGAGAGTGACATAACCTTATCGCGAAGCAATTCCCAATGTCAATGACTTATAGATAGTGAAGTATATGAGACAGTCACTTTTGTACTTGGATCTATGTTTGACAGTATTTCATATTTACTTTTTCTCGCTTAAGTAAATTTATGATATACCGCCCGATACTAATAAAATAAAATAAGCTACGAACTTCTCATCGCTTTTATTTTTGATATCTTAGTTTGCATATTTGTTATGTTTTTATGGTTAAATATTGTATTTATTAAATCATAAGTTTTCTAAAACATCTAATAATTTTAATTCAAAGTCGTTTGTGACTATTTTTATAAAAAATAGTAGTAGGCGTAACGAACCATAAGCCAATATGGCAAATAGCTAAAGGTTTCCTTGACGTTTAAATATGCTTAGTAATTATACCTTCAAACTTTACATTTATATATGTGATTATATATTTATTTATGTAGACATACTTATATTTATTTACAGATATTAAATTATGGCATTCGCAAATGAGCATAATTATATATTTTTCTTTTATTTCCACCTATATTTAAATTTATCATACATTTAACAAAGTTAAATTACAGGAAAAATGCACGATACGTTTTTATTTAGGGAATATTCGTAAATTGGAGCAAGTTGAGATTCTTACGCTTCCTCCGCACAATACGAGTCGGCTCAACGAACTTAAGTAGATATCACGTCAAGCGTTAAAGTTGTTTTTCTTTGATATCGCTATTCACGTTAGATAATTCAGAAAATAAATATATATTTTTCTCTGCTCTTTTTTTGTATAAATCGGCAATTTAATTCTAATATATATCTATTAAAATTCGTTCTAAAATAATAATTTAATATACCACCGCCTTATACGCTTATCAAAACTGTTTACGAGCTACTGCTAAACTTACATAACCTGCAACTCCTATAACTTATCACTATTCCCACAAGAATCACTCAGGACACCCTCCCTCAGAACTTACATGTATTAAAACCAAGTACCAAGAGTTAGCGAGGCATTCGACATGACTGCATCCAAAGTGTAAACTCTAAAGGGTTGCACTAAAGCAAATATGAAATAGGGTTTTAGGGGCAGACGAATTCGTAGAGATGATAGGGGGCAAGTGAGATGACAGGGGGCAACTGAAATAGTTCTCCTGGCTACGATAAATAAGGATGCGGGGGGCTATCATTGTTATTTCCTCAACGGCCCGTCTTATGGCCCTCTTAATTAATTTGAAACTTTCTGGAGGTCTCCTGTGGTGTAATTTGAATAATAGCTGGATAGGGTGCTGGAGCTTAATTTTAATTGCAAATATTTATGTTAAACGAGGTTCCCAACGGAGTCGAATGTCCTCCCACGATATTGCAAAGTATGATATATTTCTTGACATTGTTTAAGGGAAGGCGAAATTTTAAGTCTTTGTTGTTTATACTTTTTGATAACTAATGACTTACTTATAGATACTCGAAGGAACCCTTTTCGTCGCTTACCTGCAAAATAAGGAAAAGGTTTAATAGGTCATTAAAATGTATGAAAAGTTGTATAGAGATAAATAAAGCAAAGTTGTGGCCATCATCACGCAGGGGCACGAAGGTGTGACTGTAACGCGATGGTTGTGGGTTCGATCCCCACTCCAAGAAATTAATTAGATATTATTTCTTATTATTTTCATTTCTTCGATCCTTCACCACTCGATACGCAATGCCTCGAAATTTCGGTATAAAATGAGGAAAAGAGAGTTTTAACACTTGCTTCCCTCTGCCTACTCTACAGTATGCGGGATACAGCGTGAAGATTTTTATTTAAAGCAAAGTTACATACAATCTTATTATTAAATTTTCAGTGATTTAACTTATTTACAGATCAATTTATCTTCTTACTTAAACAAATAATAAAAGTTTAAAACCTAGCAGTGCTTCACAACTCGTACCATACCAGGGCACGTCGCGTCGATCTATAACACTAGAGTGCTCGTTAGGCAGACGGCGCTTTTAGGTGTAGAATGTTCTACTACATAGGAAGCCATTTCTCTTCATATTAAATATTAGTTTTAGTTAAAAATTTACAACTATTAACATATTTTCTTATTGTATTTTATATATCTTTCTTTTCCTCGAGTACTGTAACGAAAATTACTTACGTAAACTAATTTATTTAGTAATTATAATTATGTATTCCTACGCAGAACATTTCGTAGATAAGAACTAACGACCCATTCCTACATTTGTTGTAACTAATTCCTTGTATAGTTTTAAATACGGAATGGGGAATGTTCTAAAATTATACAATATATTTATAGATATTACTTCACAGTTCCTTATAAAGCAAAATAGGTGGAGATTTTTTTTTACTTTTTTTATCCCGCACATAGTAGGGTAGGCAGAGGAAACCTAGTATTAAGACACTCCGTTCCCCACTTTCTGCCGAATTCTGGAGGCATTACGTGTTGAGTGGCAGAACTCAACGCCGCGCTTTGCCTCGACACCAGAGCGAAGAAATGGAAATAATTTATTGTCGCTATACAATCTTTTGTTATGAATTTCTAAATGCACTTTTCTTTTAAACATATATACTTATATTACTGTTATTTCTAACTTATCCACTAGATATTAGTCGCTGAGTTGATAATATCTTCGTAGTTTCCCGAGCACATTTTTGTTACGGCCTTATTCGCGTGTATTGCGAACGTTATCGCATACACGCACTTAATAATCAATTGTTTATTACTTAGTGTTTTTTTTATAATTATGATTTATATAATATAATATAAATGTAAATAATTAATAGATTATTATTATTAAAGCCAGAGGCACAAGTGAAAATGTTATTAAATTTATATTTTTATTTCTTTGCTCTGGTGTCGAGGTAAAACGCGCCATTGAGTTCCCGCACTACCTAATGCCTCCTCGATTCGGTGGAAAATGGGGGACGGAGTGTCTTAACACAAGGATCATCTCTGCCTACCCTGCTGTGTGCGGGATACAGCGTGAAACTAATTAAATTTGATTTTACTTGATTTTTTATTTTTGATTTAATAAAATATCACTTAAAACAAAAATAAATCATAGGAATTCAGCAACACACAGACTGCACTATTCGTCACTGTCGGGCAATTAACCGAGTTGTACGGTTAAAATTAATTTAATTATACAAATTTGAACTTTACCGAGTTTTAAAAAAGGTTGATTTTACTTTACTTCTATTGAAATAAAGACGTACAAGCGACTCCCGGGTCGCTATCACGCAATGTCTACCGTTTTAATGATAGGTTAGAATATATGCGTGAAGATGTAAAGTAAATATTGTTATAGTTTCTTTGTTATAATAGATTCTTTGTATGACTTATTAAAACACAAATAATATAAATTATGAGAATTAAAAGTGAAACAATTAATTATAAGGGTTAAGTTACGTTTTTAAATATAATATTAGGTTTGGGGCCGTACAAAAGAAAACTATATACCTATGCCCCAATGAATAAATTAAATCCAATTCCTTTGTTTATTTATTTTTGCCTTAACATAATCTAAATTAGTTAGTAGATTTAAAATTTAATATAGAATCTAAATTCAGCAAAACACATTTATTTATAGTAAACACATTAATGTAAAATTACCTAAAAACCAAAACTACCATCCACTTCGATCACCATATAAAATTATACGGAAACAGAGGAAATTACTAAACTTTACTTCTATACAAAAAAAAACACCAGATCGATCATAAAGCACCTGGTGTACGCAGTCATGTGGACAGCACGCCAGGTGGCGGACCCTGGCGTAACCCGATCGTGGTCACCGGCTTCGGAATACGTTACTATTAATATCACATTGCATTTGATAGCACGTGGTGTCCGTATCGCAGTACAACATGTATAAATGCTTCTTAACAACTATTGAAAGCAAGGATAGAAACAATTGAAAACTTTAGACATAAATTATAGACATAAATATTAGCGCGGCGTTGAGTTCAGCAACACGCAATGCCTCCAGAATTCGGGGGAAAGTTGGGTCAGAGTGTTTTAACTCTATGCTTTCTCTGCCTACCCTGCTAGATGCGGAATATAGGTAGTATGACGGTCAATAAATATTGCGATACAAAAGCTGAACGACGGGGATTCCCATATCAAGAAATAAAAAGGCAATGAAGAAAATAGCAAGAAATTACCAAATCTTTAAAGGGTTTTCAAAGACCTTTTCATTAACCATTAAACCTTCTCGTTTCGTAACTAAAGTAGCAAAGCCTAGTTCATCTCTCTTTGTGATCCCGCTTCTTAAAGCTTCTCTAATTAATGTCAGGCTAAAACCCATGTCAAAGCACAAACAGGCGACCTATTTCTCCTAGCTTATACGAGAAAGGACTAGAGCTCAATCACTCCTCGTAAAATGAGTCATCAAGGCCTTTGTGCTATGGGAAACATTGAAAACCTTTGGAAACAAAAAGCAGTGGTAATAACAGAAAAACAAACATACCCACGTTACGAAACCAGTGAGTGGGTCAATGCACCAGCACAATAGAACTGTAAAAATGCGTGGTACATTTATCTGGCCTGGATTAACTGAAGTTTAAACCATTGTTATGTTTTTAAAGGACATGTGTAATATTCGTATGTGTATTTAGCATATTCAGTTTTAATATAAAAAAATAATACATAATTTTTTAATTATAAAACATGGGCACAAAGTAAACGTTGTAGGTTCGATTCCCTCTCGATGAAACGAAATATTTTAATATTTTCATTTCTCCGTTCTGGTGTCCAGGCAAAGCACGGCCACTCACGCAATGCTTCCGGAGTTTGGCAAAAAATAGGGGACGGAGTGTTTTAACACTAGATTCCTTCTATCTACCCTTGTATGTGCGAGATACAGCGTGACACAAACAAACAGCTAAAATATACAAGCTAACAAAATTCTTTACGAAAAATTGTAGATATGTCCTTGAAGATGCCAAGAAACTATAAGAATAACGACAATAATAAATAGAAAAATATAGGCAAAACCGCTGAATAACGCTTGTTTACAATAAAGAATCAACTTCAATTTGTATAGTGAAATACTGATACAGTTTTTGTCGTATTGAATGGAATATCCGATTTTCATTGTGCATTTTAAAGAGTTTTTGTTCGAAAAAAAAATATCGCTCGCTGTTCGTTGTAGCAATATTTTTTATTAAGAGTACGTACTTGTAGTGAAACGAGCTCAGGTCAAGTATTCAGTTCATTATTTTAATAGCGTTGCTTGTTTCTTTTTTTTAGGCAGAAAATATTAATTAATTTGTATAAAAAAAACTGTTTTCCTTATAAAATTGTCTTTAGAGATCACTCCTACAAATGGAGGAATATTTTACTGAAATTTTATTAATCTACTTATATTATTTTTTAAAATTAATATTAACAATATGATTATCTGTTAATTAAATGATTGTGTATAATATAAATAAGTATACTAGTCCAATAAGCGTTATCTATAATTAAACAGTTTAAAATGGGACAATAATAGCATATGGTTTTAAAACCGTTGTAGATACATTTGTTCCCACGAAAAATGTAACAACAATTTTTTAAATACAACTAAGCAATTAACAGGTTCATTAATTAAAGTAATCAGTTGACTCGTTTCCGGCGGATATAGGACAAAAACACAAAAGTCATATTTGTAGTAGGTAATATGGTGACTATACTATATATTTGGCTTTAAAAATATAATTTACTAGTGGACCCGGACGCGGCTACGCCTGCTTGAACTATAAGAATATTTATTAAATATTATCTATACTAATATAATAAAGCGGAAGAGTTATAAAAATAATATATATTTTATAATATTTAATAAATATTCTTATAGTTCAAGCAGGCGTAGCCGCGTCCGGGTCCACTAGTATAATATATTTATTTTTATAAAGATGAATATCAAAATATAAGTTCATTTTGGGTGACATTTTCTTAAAACAACCAAGAAACTTTGCAAACCGGTGCTTAGCAACGACGGTTGTTATTAACATGGCAGAATAAATTGCATGTTAAATTAGAAAGTATTTTAATTTATTAGTACATATGTGTAATGTAATATTATATTCTCTTCAGCACTTCTGAAGAATGCAGCTTTCATATAAAACAAAAACAAAGTAAATCGGACCAGTAGATCCATTGATCTTAGCGTTCAAACAAACAAACAAACAAACAAACTCTTCCGCTTTATTATATTAGTATAGAAGTATAGATTTGTAACCTATATATGTGTATATACCATATTTTTAGACTATTTGCAAGAAATGGATAAGCTCTTAATTTTAAAAATAAAAAAAAAATATAAGTAGAGGTAATTCTTTTTTACAGTTTACATAATTTGATGTTCTTGAGACCGTCGTGGTGTAGCAGAACAAGCGTGTGACTGTAAACGGGGCTGTTGTGCATTGGACACCCACTACGGTAGAATAAATTATTATTTCCATTTCTTCGCTCTGGCAACAAGGCAAAGCGCGGCGTTGAGTTCAGCCACTCAAGACTTCAAAAATTCAAAGGAAATGAAGAACGGAGAATCTTAACACTAGGTTCCCTCTGCCTACCCTGCTATATCCAGGATACAACGTGTAGCTGAAAATAATATTATTTAGAAAATATCCTTTTATTGCCAAATAAAATGAAATAGAAATAAAATATATCTATAAATGTGTAATATATCAATATATTTTCACTATTTCCGAAACATTTGCCCGCGTGAGTGATTAATTGTTAATCGGTACACACAGTTGATGCAGTTCGAGCAGATTTATCTACGTACAAACAAATAATAGCCGATGCAATAGCCACTGTTTGTTAGTTCCATACGTTTGTTTTAGTGTCACTCTGTATCCCGCATACAGCAGAATAGGCAAAGGGAACCTAGCATTAAACACTCTGTTTCCCATTCTCCACCGAATTCTGAACATTGCGTGTTGAGTGGCAAAAGTCAATGCCACGCTTTGCCTCGAATGGAAATCGAACCCACTAGCTGTCGCGTTCACAGTCTCACTTTGTGCCCTTACACCACGACTGGCCCCAATTTATAAACTTAGTTACGAAATAAAGTAAAAAAAGAAAAAGAAAAACGGAAAGAAAAATGGATGTAGATTCCAAAGGGAAATATTACAAATATTTATATAATGTTTGTTTTATCTATAGAGACTATTTAAATGAAAATCTTATCAATATATTTATCTTATTTATGAGTCAATAAACATTATCTTCGCGGTATTTATTTACTACTCAAGGATAAATGATAACATTATTAAAATAAGAAAGCGAAACGAATTAAAGGTCGACAGACAAATAAGGCAAGTTCGGCCTGAGAATAAATCTCAGAAGACTATTAAAAGTTTAAAAGAGTAAATTATAAAATTATGCAATGGGTTTTTGATATTCATCATAATGATTCATTGAAATATAGAAAAAAATATTACTTAATAATATAACTACAATGTTTTTGTTTCAATTTAAATCTATCGCCTATATGTAATTTCAATATTTTATTAATTCTAATTTCTTTTAACGCGGTGTAGAGTTCCCCTTAAACGCAATGCCTCAAAATTTAGGCGAAAAGTGGAGACTTCTACCACTGCCCTGAATTAAAAAAAAGAAACATGACTAATTTATCTTTTTAAATGGCTAATCTATATACAGGGTGTCCCAGGAGCCAACGATAAAACGAAACCAGGTGATAGACCAAGTCGTGACAGTTATGAGAAAAATATAAAAAAAAATCTTTGTCATGTATTTTTCATATTATATTGATTTTAAAAAATATCGCAAAAACCGACACCCTGTGATGGTTTTTCAAGTCCCAGGACTACAAATATTACTCTTTGTTCATTTTTTTTCTGTAATGTAATCATGAGTAACCCTTCTGTGAATTACAGTTTAAGATTTAAACATACCTGCATCAGTTTTCAATAAAATGTGGTGTTTTTGCCAAACATTAAATTCAAAATATTTACTACACCCAACTTTAACCGACTGTACTATAA
Organism: Heliconius melpomene melpomene; assembly: GCA_000313835.2. Classification (NCBI taxonomy): domain Eukaryota; kingdom Metazoa; phylum Arthropoda; class Insecta; order Lepidoptera; family Nymphalidae; genus Heliconius; species Heliconius melpomene. The sequence goes on from HE671901.1 coordinate 16,192, forward strand.
AAAAAATGTACTACACTGTTTTTGCAAGTAACTTTAAAAGTTGGCGCATTTAATCTGGATTCCGAAATGGTACGACACTTGCTGGATTACTTCTTTGTTGAAGAGAGAAAAATCGAAATACACGATAATCGGGATGACGTTCAGCTTTTTGGTATCTTTTCCGATACATTCTAGCTGCAGCATTTGCGTTACATAACCATTCTCCATGAATGAAATGCATATTGGCAACGTGTCATAGACCGAGTATATGGCCTGCGAGAGCCCGGATTCGAGCACTGTTCTTATAATTCCTGGGCCAGCCCCTAAGTCGGATAAGCGTTGCCTGGGCTAAGTGTTTAGTTAAGGGAGGTCACTGGTGTGGTCTGTGATCGCAGGATACTTTCCAAACTCTTATCCGTCTTATAGAGATCGTGTTCGATGACTCCAGACTCGTGCATGACGGATCCAAGGTACCTGAACTTTTCCAACTTAGGGGATGACCCAGGACTTATAAGGACAGTGCTCGAGTCCGGGGTCTCGCAGGCGATATACTCGGTCTTTGACACATTGCCAATATGCATTTCATTCATGGAGAATGGTTATGTAACGCAAATGCTGCAGCTAGAATGTATCGGAAAAGATACCAAAAAGCTGAACGTCATCCCGATTATCGTGTATTTCGATTTTTCTCTCTTCAACAAAGAAGTAATCCAGCAAGTGTCGTACCATTTCGGAATCCAGATTAAATGCGCCAACTTTTAAAGTTACTTGCAAAAACAGTGTAGTACATTTTTTCTTATAGTACAGTCGGTTAAAGTTGGGTGTAGTAAATATTTTGAATTTAATGTTTGGCAAAAACACCACATTTTATTGAAAACTGATGCAGGTATGTTTAAATCTTAAACTGTAATTCACAGAAGGGTTACTCATGATTACATTACAGAAAAAAAATGAACAAAGAGTAATATTTGTAGTCCTGGGACTTGAAAAACCATCACAGGGTGTCGGTTTTTGCGATATTTTTTAAAATCAATATAATATGAAAAATACATGACAAAGATTTTTTTTTATATTTTTCTCATAACTGTCACGACTTGGTCTATCACCTGGTTTCGTTTTATCGTTGGCTCCTGGGACACCCTGTATATACGAGTAAAATCGAAAGAAACTCAGAAACTACATGTGCTAGGAATTTGAAATTTTGCATAGGAGTTATTTATAGGACGTAGGTGCTCGCAAAGACGGGAATTTACAATATTCGACTTCTAAGGGGTTGTTTTTGGGGTTGAAAGTTTGTATGAAACTTCGTTACTACAAATGCTAGGAGTCTCAAATTTTGCACGGACGTCGCTTATAGGACGTAGGTACTCATGGAGACAGAAATTAATAATAATATAGTTCACGCAGGCGAAACCGCGAGCGGGCCGCTAGTATTATATAATTTCTAAAAAGATAAACAAAAAAATAAACGACATATTTAAAATCGAACATTATAATATACCAATTTAACTATTACAGACTAAGTATTATAAGAGAACTTATTTCATACAATTATTCCAACCATTAGCAGTGAAGCAGCCTCGAGTGTTGCCAAACCTGCGGTCGAGACGCTCTAGTAAACTTCAAGGTGAATGTCGATAATACGTTAACGATGCTAATGTTATTAAATTATGTATATATGTTTACGTTTTATTTTTTTAATATGAAGCATATTAGTTATAATATTTTATTATCTAATGTTTTTATTTTAGCTTTACGTTTTATTTCTTTTAACAGAGTAGGCTAAGACCACCTTATAAAGAGACGGAGTGTCTTGACATACAGGCTGAGGCTCGTCTTTGTAGGTCTTCTTAAGTATGAGATCGATATTGAGATGTGGTTATCATACATGACATGTAAATTGTAAAATGAAGACGACTTTTCAATATCAAATTCAGACGTGACAGAGGAATTTTCGCCGTCTTAGAGCAAATTAATAATATTTTTTATATGTATTATGTATTTTATATTTTTTAATCCTCGCGTTAGTAGAGTAATGAGTAAAGTATTCGCCTCTTTCTAGATTATCTCTGCCTACCTTGCAAAATTACTACGAATTATTTCTAAGTAATAAAGCTAAAGAATGAGTAAATAAAGACCGTATATTATTATGATAAATATTTGTTTGGCTTTTAGTTAGATAAAGAGGTTTTAAAGCATTAAACAGTGTTAACCAAAGCCTTCAGTGTAACATCACGTCCATGTACAATATACTTACAAAGAAAACACATATATTTTAATGATTTATAGATCTAAAATAGATTTTAAAATTGAAAATAACATTTCAAAATATATCTTCTATTTCATATTTTAAATAACAAAAGTAAAAGCACGAAAATAATAGAAACATATATAAATCTTGAAAGTTTATTTTGCTTAGACGGTTATTAATGTTGTTTGTTTAAGTTACTTCGCGTCTCCGTTCGTTCGAATGGGGAAGAAAGAACTCTTATTTTAAAGCTAACACTTTAAAGTACATCTTATAACAATAAATAATGGTTGTTAAAATTCTTAACGTTATTATAAAATTATTTATTATACGATTTAGTATATTTTGAATGTAAGCTTATTATTAAAATATGAATTGTGTATACTAAAGGCGTTAAGTATTTCAGGCACCTGGTATGGCTGTCTGTATCTGTAGAAATAAATAGTATATTTAAATCTGTCCAAACAAGAAGTTTAAGGTAAAATAATTCTTTATTAAATTGGAATTCACTCGAGTTATATTTACCATTTGGAAAATCTCTAAAAACAACTTCAGGAAATATCTTCATTGCTATGATATAATTGTTTTGTATAAAGATCAATATAATTGTTTTGTAAAATATTAAAATGTAAATAAAAACTATTATGTTTTACATTTTTTTACTTTCGCCGATATCGTATCTATTACTAACTGTATAAAAATAAATCGAACATGACCCACATAGCCGCGTGTGCATGGTGAACGACCTAACGCGTAAATAGAGAAGAAAGTACCATACGTCTACGTTGACGGATGGGGCAAAGTACTAATTTACAATTCCTAAAAAATCTTAAGCATACTAAACTTATTTGTATTTATTTCAATACAGCTAAATTATAACTAAAATTATTATTACACAGTACTACCCAAAGTGGGGAACGGAGTGTCTTAACATAAGGTTCCCTCAGCCTACCCTGATGGGTGCCCGATACAGCGCGAAGCTGATTTAGTTAAATTTTCAGTACTAATCATTAGGTGAAGGACACTTAGAAAAAATGGCTTTTAATTTATAATATCACCGTTTTACCTCCCTTCAGTACACCAAGTAAGTCAAGGACCCGTAGTTGTCAAAGAAACAAAATAAAAAAGAATCCTTAGTAAAAATATATACGATAGAAAACGATACGTGACTTGTTTTGTGCAGAAATCTGTAGTATGAATCACACTTGCAATGTTTCCACGTGAATCGAATAAAATGTACGTTATCTCTAAATCAGATTATAAAAGTAATGGTACGTGATAAGAAAAATATCAGACTCGTCTAGTGTGCCTACTGTAAATATAAGTACACATAACCAAAACAAAGTTATAATTCAAAATTTTATATTTTGACAAAAGCATAAAACATTTATTTTAGAATCAAATCAGCTTCACGCTGTTTCCCGCACACAGCAGGGTACGCAAAGGGAACCTAGTGTTAATACACACCGTTCTCCACTTTCCATCGAATTGCATGTTAAGTGGTGGGACCCAAAGCCTCAACACCAGAGCGAAGAAATAGAAATATACAACGACGACGATATATTTTTTAAATTCTTACACACAAGCAAATTTGATACTCTCGAAACCCTTTGATAAAAACACTATGCACGCCGAGCCGGTACGTATAGCCGCGGGGTACGAGAATTGCTACGTCGCTACTGTGGGGGGAAATTATATACTCTTGCAAATTGATTCTAAAAGGTATCGGGGTGCGCGACTTGCGAAACGGAACCGATGGTTGAAAGACCTTGAGGCTACGAGCTCACAAAGACGACACATTCAGTATTTTAACATCGCATACAGTTTGGAAATGTTATTGATTCAGAAATCAATTTAGTGTTTTTTTTTAAGTTTCACGCATTATCTCGTATTTATGAGGGTAGGCAGAGGGAATCTAGTGTTAAAACACTCCGTCTTCCTCTTTCCATCTAAATCTCAATACATTGTATGTTGGCAGAACTTAACGCCACGTTCTGGTCTTATTACCAGAGCAAGGAAATGAAAATATTAAAAAATCAATTTCCCCGAGCGGGAATCGAACCCACAAGCGTACACAGTCACAAGCTCCTGCTCCACGACGGCCTCTACTAATTATAATATCTTATGTTTATTTATATGCATTTGAAACGTTAACCATACGATTTAATATTTAATACTATAGATTAATAACCTTGAAAAACCCAAAACAGTTAAGCTGTCTAAGAAATTGGCGTGATTTACATAACGGCATACAAATTGAAAAATGACTATCACACTATAATTAAGGGCTATTAGTTTAATAGAATTATTAACATTATAATTGGATATTATCTTACTAAAGCAGCTGTAACAAGATTGTTTTAAAAACAATATTCCTTATAGTTTCTCTGATTTACATACTTTAAAGTTTTAATTTAACATTTAAAATTATTTTAAATAAAAAATTATAATTATAAATTGTTGACAGAGTTACCTTTATGCCAAAATTTGCGGCCCGCCCGCGGCTTCGCCTGCGTGAACTACGTCATTATTAATTTCTGTCCCCATGAGTGAGTACCTACGTCCTATAAGTGATGTCCATGCAAAATTTAAGACTCAAGTTTCATACAAACTTTCAACCCCAAAAACAATTCCTTAGGAGTCGAATATTACAAATTCCCGTCTTAGCGAGCATCTACGTCCTATAAGTCACCTACTCCTATGCAAAATATCAGATTCCTAGCACATGAGCATAGCAGATGAGTGACCTTTCGATTTTATATATATAGATAAAAGATAAATGAAACGTCAGAAGAGATATCGTTTTTCACAGTCACAGAAGAGACAAAACTACCGCAATTTCTGTAAAAGTTGTACAATTTTCGGTGGCGGCGATGCAAAACAAACAATGTGAATATTGAATGAGGCCTCGAGCGGAGTTTGTCTCTCAATATGTTAGCTGTCCCGTGTGCGGGGGAATTTTTGAGGGAAGTCTCTTTTATAGACTGGAACGTCCCTCTAGGTACAATGTATTATCATAATAATGATTCTTTTGGTCTATTCTTATCTCATCCGGTGGGATTGTGGTATGTAATAACTTAAAGTATTTACATTGTTGCCTTAAAATAACAAAGGTAATGAAGATTGGTACTAAAAATATATATATATTTAAAATGAAATAAACAAAAATTCACTAAATATTAAAAAATGTATCAAGTAAAATATTTTCTAAAAGAAGCATAGTACGCAGTATAATATGTATGAAAGAGCGGTCTAAAATAATTTATTTTTATCTAGATTATAAAAAGTCCCACTAAGCTTAAGCTAAAGATACAATTTTCTTAAGGTGGTTTTATAAGATTTCTGCAACCGGTGCAAGTGTATAAGAGTAGATAATTATCTTCATAGTACAGCATTGTAAAAAATATATATTAAAAAGACAACCTTATGGCGTATACTTTAGAAAAGGTGTGGATAAAAGCTATGCACACTTACCTTAGATAGTTCATAGAACTCTTAGTGTAACTAGTAATTCATCCACATTCTTCATACTGCCATGTGAAAAACTTTGAAATACTTGAAATAATTATATATTGTAATAAAAATGTCGAGGTCTTCGTGATGCAGGGGTGCAAGCGCGATTGTAAACGCAACGGTTGGAGGTTCGGTTCCCACTCGAAAAATGAAAAATATTTAATATTTTCATTTCTCTGGAAGCAAGGCCAAGAGTGACGTTGATTTGCCTCGGGAAGTGGGAAGCGAAAGCGTTTTAATGGAGAACGGAGTGTCTTAACATTAGGTTTGAACGTTCCCTCTGCCTACTCTGCCATGTACGAGATATATCTAGAAACTAAAAACATAATATATTGTTAAATGTAATGAATTTAGGGAAAACGTTCGGCCCTAACTACCTATTTAATTTTAGTTATAATAAGTAATAACTTGTTAAGTACATCGTTGAAATCTTTAAACTTTCTAAAGGTTTGCAGCAAAGTGCAATATTTCTGTAACAAGATAGCGTGGTCACGTTCGTGTTCATTAAGAACAGATAACGTTACGAGAGTGGTGTTCCGCAGAATGAGAATTAGCAATACAATATGTACTGGTAAAATAATCGTTTAAAATTAACAACGAGTTTTTTCAACGAAAGCAATAGAGTAAGAGAAAGAATAGAGAAAACGTGTTTTGTAAGCCCTATAAAAATACAGGGGCACAACGTAATCACAATAAACCGTGGATTCGATTCCTTGAGGTATTGAAATATTTAATATTTTTATTTCTGCGCTCTGGTACGCAATGGTTCCAGAATTTTTAGAATGGAGGGTTTTAACACTAGGTTCTCTCAGGAAACCCTGCTGTGTGTGGAATACAACGTGTCGCTAAAAAATATTAAAAAGAAACTGATGCAAAATAATAATAACAAGCGAATAACCTTGCAATTATTAAACTCACTCATTAAAAATCTGCTTTGACTGTTGTCCGCCCATTTTTAAATGACTTGAAACGTTCTTAATTGGTGGACGTTCTTTTAATAAAAAAGAAAAGCTTTTGAGAAAATATAATTAATGTTATTTGCACTTTGTCTGAAGACAAAATATACATGTAAAGTAATGAAATGTAAAATAATATAAAAAATAGTACTAGGATTTAGAACGATTATTTTAATTTTTTCCAATCCACAAATAAGACTATGAAAAATGAGAAGCAATAAAGCAATAATTATATTCTATTCCAAGTCTGGTACAGTGTGAATTCATCAGCCATTTCTTTTAGTCCAGAAAAAAAAACCCAACAAAAATTCCTTCATGCTATTTTCAAAGGAACATCACATGTTTGATATTATTTTACAATCCATGGCGGCCTCAATGTATCGATCTCGTAAAATGCATTTCCTACGCGACAGTGTGACATCACGAGGGCTTATTTTAGACAGTTTATGTGAAGAAAGCTGGTGTGTGACTTTAGATATCGCAAGTTGCAACACTTGCTATTTTAAATATTACGTAACGAAAAGAAAATATAATTTTATACAAGATAAATAGTAGTAAAATAGTTAAGGATTATTATTCGATTAATATGTGCTTTACGTTATATCGCGCATACAGGCCGGGAAGGCAGAGGGAACCTAATGTTCTCTAACGTTCCCCACTTCCTGCTGTTATTATTCAATAATTTACAACGTAAAATAATTGAATTGTATATATTGACAGATATGCCGCCACGCTTTTGATAACTCAATGAAAACACCCTGTATCAACCAACATAAATACATCGCTTATCAAACTTTTATTACTACCTTCGATATTCGTAAAACCTCGAGCTGTAAAAGTTTTATGTTACATCACAACTTGTACCTGTAACAACAAGAAAAAAATCATAAATAAGAAATAAAAAATACAATAAATTAACAAATAAATAGTTTCTTGTAATGGTTGTTGTTATATCACTAACTCAAGCCAGTCAGCCAGTCGACAGCTTGTAGGATCGATTCCCACTCGAGGTAATGATATATTTAGATAATATTTTAATTTTGTCGCTCTGGTCAGTTTCGCCACTCAACGTGCAATGCTTTCAAAATTCGGAGGTAAATGGGGAACAGAAGTTTCTTAATGAGAACGGAGTGTGTTAATACTAGGTTCCCAGGTTCCTTCTGCCTACCTTATTAGCGTTTATGTTAAATAATATGTTAACTAATACTTATTTAATATTGCTTGAGTGAAATATAAACTAGAGAAATAACTAGCAAAATAATTATTCCACACAAAATGTGCCCTAAATACTCAGTACGTACAGACAAACAATTTTCACTTCAGCCATGCCATCTGCCGTCTTCACACTCTTTGACGTTACGACTTCATCTAAATCCTTTTGAGTCCCGAGAGGAGGACTTTCAACAGGTACCTATTTCCAACTCTTCGTAAATTATTACGGTCGAAGCAATTTGGGTAATGCAGGCTTTTCATACTAATATCTTGCTCGGGGGTAGCAAAATCTAATTTTCATTGTTCAAGAAGATATTCACTTAGGCCTGCCTTTGTCTTTTTGAGGCATAAGTATTTCGAATTTCGTAATAAATGAGCTTAGAAGCCTGTAAGTTCATGTTTTTGAATATAAAATTGTCTGAGTTTTCAAATTGGCTTAGAGGAATATGAAAAAAATATAAACTAATAATAGTAATTAAAATACGTCATTAAGAAGGATAAAAATATATGGTATCCTCATCAAAGTTTATTTTGAGCCTTTTAGTTGATTTAACTGATAGCAGCAAAACTTCCAAATAAAAAAATTGTAATTATAAAATTAAAAAGAGCTTCTTCCTATTTCTCTGTTACTATTTTATTTTTAAAGAAATAAGTATAATATTAATCGCCTGTTATAAATTCTAAAAAAGAAGGAAAAGCACTAGGAGAGCCAAAATATCTTAAACAAATATAAACGTCAACGATGACGAAACAAAAGTCGGTTAAGCGTGAAAGAACGTAACACGGTTCGAAGATTTATCTTTCACAATATTATTCTAACTCGATATATCAAGGAAACGGATTGTTGATAAATTGTTTTGTAATGTAGTTTGTAGGTCGGGACGCGTCTATACTTACAGATAAATATTGTAAGGAAAGGAATGGTGGACCGTAAAGTTTACATTGCTTAATAAATCAGTTTCACGCTGTATCCCGCACACAGCAGGGGAGGCATAGGGAACCTAGTGTTAAAACACCCCCATTTCGACCGTACCCCACTTTCTGCCGAATTCTGGAGGGTTTGCGTGTTAAGTGGCAGGACTCGACGCTTACTCTGCTTATGTTTTTTTTTAATTAAGACAAGAAATTATTAGTTATAGGACAAAAAGCATAATATCGAAAGCTCATATTATATTTTATTAAAGTATAAAATGTTTAACTAAACTAAAAACAAATATTAATACATAGGTCAAATTTTAATAAAACAAATAAAAGAAAAACATTTTCAACTTCCAACATTATTTACAAACTTAACTTGTTTAAACCTTTTTGTGTGACAGACGTTCTAACAAAAGTTATAAATCGCCAATACAAGCCTAGAGCGTGAAAAAGGTAAGTTATTTACAATTTACTATGTTACCCTTTTCGTCCCATCTTGGAAGTATCAAAGACAAGTGACGTCCGATTAATGTCCCCGACGGCTACCGAATTCGAGCCCGCATCGGGTCACTGACCCTTATGCCGTGTTCACACTGTCTTAAATATCGCGACGATTCGATAAGCTTAGAAACATGGAGGGATTAGATCGATCGATTGAGATATATGTTAGTATGTATATGCATTGTGAGACTTTAAAAATTAATTAATAAATTATTTTTTAACAAATGGGCGTTTTATATATTATTCGTGGTAGTTAGGGAAATGTAGTATAGTTGGGATATCTTATTATCGGTTGGGCAGGATGGAGGATGGGCAGTGACATGATGATGAGCACAATGATCACAATGTGTGATGGGCACAATTTCTCCAATTAGTCAGTGGGATAATAAATATTACTAAATTTTAATATTTAATTTTCGACGACAGGAGGCATGCAACCTTAACTATCACGTCAACACTTCGTTTCTAATCCATTATGGGTATGCCAATGTATGAGAATAAAAAAAAACCGGCCAAGTGCGGGTCGTGCTCGGGTTCCCTACCGTTATCTATAAAAACGGCAAAACAATCATGTTTCTTATCTTAACAAGCTAAAATTTTATTAATACCACGTTTCGCTCTTTAGGTACGTAATCCTGAAATCGAATTTTATTTAAGTCAAAAATAAATACTAATTACTATGGATATTACTACATATTTTTAATTTCATCTAAAACTAAATTCTACTAAACATTCTAGCGGTAAAATTTAGTATGTCAAATATTACAAAAAACTTTACTCTCGATGAAGAAGCAGCAAAACTTAAATTTTAATAAAAAAAGCTGTGTAACCCAAGAGGGGTCGTTATTCGCATTCTCAGACGAGAGTTGTTTTTAGAAATGGATTTTGAAACTATTATATGACGCTCGACAAAAAATAGACTATCAGAGACGGAAATGTAAACTTTTATATATTTCACAACTCAATTGAATTTCATTTAAATAAAAACTAAACTGGTATAATTATTTTGTACATTTTGACAGCTGAATTAGTATGAAGGTTTATTAAACTTGTTTTTTTTAGATCATAACTTAAAAATATGAAATTCTTTTAATTTTCTGTTTCCTTTTTCATAGATCACTTTGCATATGCAAATGTTAGAAGCATATATCTATTTATATTAGTACATTAAGCTCAATTTCGTAAGATTATACCAAGAATTCAAATAACAGCTCTTACACGGCTAATAAGAAAATCCTAAGTAAAAACAAATATTCCACACCACGACCAAGTATTTAAAATTCAATGAAGGACTAAATATTTACGAAAAAAACTCCGCTTAAGAGACGAGGAAAAAAAAAGCGCTAAGCGCAAATTGAAATTCCCAAAACGTTTTGAGAGATTGAAGAGGCTTTTATGGAAATGGACTGCGTGCATCGAGCGATAGGCACACGCCCGTATTACACTACCGATTTAAATATTAACGCCACCACCCACAATTTAGACACACCTGCCGTGCAATTTATGCGGCCGCGTAGCACGTACTAGGCAATGGCGACTGCTAGGAAATGTTTTTAAGCTTTTTCAAGAATATAACTATGCAATTTTTCACAGTCATTACTCGTTCGTGTTAAATTAAAATTTTAATAATACTTGAGAACTTAAATTTGAATCACTTTTTAATTTACAACCATAAATCATTGTCATTAGGTGACAAAAGATTTTAAATTTGAATCATTAAAAGTGATGATGATATAATAAATTAATGCCTTCTAGTAAGTAGTTAAAGCTAGTTTTCTAGTTTGAATTTTACTAATTCCATAAATTCATCCAATTAAAACGAAAGTGGTCTCCGCTTACGTACCTAGTATTTATTAATATGCAAAAATTTCACTGGCCCTGTCAATGTGCCTATAAATTATTCATGATAAACAAACTCATTTTGTAACAACGCATGTATGTACGTAGCTTAAAACAAACAATATACAGACAAGCTTTAAATGAATTTAGTATGCATCACCAAAATACGATAAATACTCTGGATTAAATGGTTTCGTATATACTCGTATATGGTATGGTATAGCAGGGTTGGGAGAAGTAGCCTAGTGTTAAGATACTCCGCTTCCCACTTTCCGTCGACTTCTGGAGGCATTTTTTGTCCCTGCGCTACGACTAGCCTTGTGAAGATATTTAGGTATATATCTATAGCTTTCCGCTAGTACTATACCTACATCTAATAATAGATATACAGTTAGATTCGTAAATCCGGTGGGTTCCGAACAGCATTACGGTTATTAAAATATGCGTTTTCCCCCGGACTCCCCCGTATGGAAATCATAGGGATTGGCGCCATGTTTGATTTAGAATGGTGACTTCCGAAGGGATTGGTGTATGAATTAAGGCTATCTACGGCGGGAGGCTTGCTTTTGAAACTCCGTCGCCGCAGCAATAAATTTACAGATTGTATTGACAAATGGAAATTATATTCTTACTAATATTTAGTACTAGCGACCCGCTCGTGGCTTCGCCCGATTGAACGACGTAATTATTAATTATTATTTACTAAATAGAATTACTTTCGTTTTGTATTAATAATATCACTTAAAAAAAACAATACCAGTATCTTCATCTATATTGAAAAGTAGAGTGTCCGCTAATTAAACAATAGATACCGTTATTGGATATAATTATAAATAGCATAATTATTTTTATTTATAAATCGATTGACAATTATTTATCAATTGCTCTCAAGTCTGAGATCGATATTGAGATTCCCTTTATGATATGTAATTTATGAATGAAAACGGCATTTCAAAATCGATCTCAATTTGGAGAACGGTTTACAAATTAGAACCTAAATTGCATATAGACACGTTTAGTACCTATATTAGTTATACAGCGTGTGTAAAATTATTATAAGTTAGACATTAGAATGTTAATGAATCCATCAAAGAAACACTTGCTAATTTATATGATGACATGAGTACACGGCGTCGACAACAATGGTTATGCTGAAAGCGTTTGACATGACATTAGTAGAGAAAGTACTTAATGTTGTTTAATAGTGGTGATATTTGATGAATATCAAATATTATTTAATATTTTACGAAATATTTTCAGGACAGAAACTAAGTTTTTTCTAACTATATCTAACTGAAACTTTCTAGTTCTTTAATTAACATTAAGATATAATGAAAATTTAATTATTATTACAGAGATAAAGAAAACATTTTTACTAACGTTTCTTGTAAGCACCAACAAGGATTTAGGACCTATTTTTTTTGTATGTGTTACATTATTCCGTTAAAAATTAATCTTTTCGATGCGTTTGAGCGAAGACTCAAGATGATGACTTCTTTAACTCTAACCAGTGTATAAAACCCAATAAAATAGATATTTCCACATAAATTTCATACCATAATTAATAATCTTTACCAACTCTGTAATATATCTTATACGAAATATTTAAAAACCAAAACAGCTACTATAAAAAAAATATCATTCCCAAACCAACGCAACCCAATAAAAAAAAACAAAACAAAACGAAACACCGAATGATAATATCAATTTGCAAATATGAACCCCGTGATTTAATAATCAAAATCACTGCAGCATTCATAGTGCAATTCGGTTATGGGGGGCAGATATTGGATTTCTCTGCGGAACGGTATTTGGGAACACTCTGGGGATATAATACGCCAAACCGAATCAACTTTCCACTCGCGTCCATTGTAAATCTGAGTTCGCGTTTTAGCTTTATTTCAGTAATACCGTGAGTGGAGATCGTTTATTATTATTTTTTTGTTATAATGCTTGTTGATGAAGATTATAATTATTTTTTTGTCATAAAAATATATACATATATTAAGATTGGTAATATTTTACAGAATCTGTTTTTTTTTTAATTTATAGCTTAGGTATAATATTTAAATTGCACAGATACTTAACATAATGAGATGGGGATAAAGTTAAAGTTAATGTAAAATTTTACACAATTCAAATGTTTGGATAATAATTATGTTTAAGCGATATCAATTAAAAATATATTTGAAAAAAGCTATAATTTATTATCAAATGATGACTTAATTATTTTTATGCAACTTTATGCACTTATTTAGTATTTAAAATATTAGGTTAACTAATTATACCTATAAAAAATACAACTATTTACTTAACAATTAAAAAAATTTAAAATAGAAAATTAATTAAGCCAGTAAAGTAGGTACCTGCGTAAAAGCTCAATAATACCAATGCCAGACATTTCACACTTAATCGGCTTACCGGTAATAGTACATGACGTCTAACTAGTACCAGTAAAATATCAATTTTCCACCCTTCGCGCTGTTTCAATCAATACAGGTATTCATAGTTTAAACAGCCATTGAGGCCAGTGGTGGCGCAGGAGCACAAAATATGTCTGTAAACGGGACTGGTTATGGGTTCAATCTTCATATATTCATTTCTTCGCTCTGGTGTCGAGGCGTTAAGTTTCGCCACTCAAGACGCAATGCCAGAATTCGGCGGAAAGTGGAAAACGGAGTGCTTAAACACCAGGTTCCCTCTGCCTCTCCTGCTATATGCGGCGTGAAGCTGATTTTAATTTCACAATTTAAACAAAGTAGCTAATTTCCTTCCACGCGCCACCGAACTGTGGAATGGCCTACCCGCGGCAGTGTTTCCAGGTCGGTACGATATGGGTACCTTCAAAAAGCGCGTCTATCTCCACCTTAAAGGCCGGCAACGCACCTGTAGCTCCTCCGGTGCTGCACGGGGTCGTGGGCGGCGGTGATCATCATCAGGTGACCCGAACGCTCGTTTGCCTTGTCCTTCTTCCAATTAAAAAAAAAAAAAAAAAAAAGACTAAAGTGTGTGCATTGCACAGCAATGTTTATTAAATTTCCCGTAATATGAGGGCGACCAGACAATTAGGGTTGTCCAGGGAATATAGCTGTCAATCTGTGCTATGGAGTCGATATGCGATACCTACACCGGACGTGACGACCCTAGCTGCGCGGTTTTCACTAAAGCAAATATGTATTAACATTCGTATGTTTATTTGAATTTGTGTAAAATTAAAACAACATATATTTAGGTTCATATATTTAGGGTTTATAAATATATGGTGGTTACGGGTTCAAATACCATGCTATTAATACGTATAACATAGGTAAAAGTCCAAAAACAACGATTTTTTAAAATGTTCTATCTATATTTTAATATGTGAAGCAAAAACGGTACCCCATTTTACGTAATATTTGTTTTAAATAATAATAATGTATGAAAATAAAAAAATAAAAATAACACTTCTATCATATATAAAGTGTATGTTACACTTCTATAAAGTGACATACAAGTTGCTATGGTAACGCGTAATTGTCCTCTTCATTGTGATATTACATGTACGGTATGTACGATAATTTACTAAAAAGTACCTATATAACTACGCGACAGGTTGTAGGTTTGATTCCTACTCAAGAAAATTAAATATTTAATATATTCAATTCCGCCATTCAACACGCAATCCCCTTAGAATTCGGCGGGAAGTGGGGAACGAAGTGTCTTACACCAGATTCCCAGGTTCCCTCAGGCTACCCTACTACGTGAATTAAATAAGAATATGATCCACATTTAGTATCTAATACAGCCAGGAATAAACAAACGATATTTGCTTGTAGATTTGCGAGTTGAAAATGAAACAGCTCTGTTTACTTAAAAGCGAGCGCATAGCCGGTGGCAATGATTTTAATCAATTTAATAGTTCCAAACAGGAACAAACTAATATCTAAGACTTTTAAAATTTTAATAATCATTTTAAATATTGCATATATCAGATACGTCTTAAATACCGGCAGTGATTAATAAAGGTTTAAAAAAAATAATATAATTGCTACTACAATTCTATTATAATTATATGAAATTATTTCAAATAACAGTGTATTGCTTATTTATTTTAATGGAGCAATTATGAGCTAGAATCGATATCCTCTTATCTATATTTAGACGTTTCAGAGGCCAGTCGCGGCGAAGAGGCACAAGTGTTTGACTATAAATGCGACTGGTTGTGGGTTCGATCCCCACTCGATGAAATGAAATATTTATTTAAATTTATATTTATTTGCTCTGGTGAGCAAGCAAAACGCGGTGTTTAGTTCCGCCACTCAACACGGTATACCTCCAAAATTGGGAAAGAGATACTACTAGGTTCCCTTTTCCTACCATGCTGTATGCGGTGAAGCTGATTCAATTTAATTTATAGACTTATACCTACGTACGTAATCGCATTGATACCGTCAATTAAGTCGCAAACGATAAAAATAGACCAAACAAAAGACCTAAAGTTGTCTAGCCTTTAGCGCTCGGAAATTTAATACTGAAATGTAGAAACTTGACTGTTAAAGCGCTGCAGTGCTGCAAACTTGTTCGAGTAGTTACAGACATCAACTCTACAGCGCTGCACGTGTAAACTATAGATAGTATAGTAAACTTAAGTTACCGGCGTTTAGAGCGTGGCTGTGATCGGTATTGCAGTCTACGAGCAAAGTGTATTGCTTTTATTGGCAGCCCCTATTGCGAAGTTATCTGGTAGTAATTTATGAGACTATATTTGTAGTTTATTTGCAACCGGTTTTTAAACAGGCTTAAGCTTCGCTAGTATTCAACTACCATGGACGATACAATAATTAAAAATGATAGAAAAGACTACGGGCCTTAAATATTGAAGTAAAACTTTTATAGTAATAATAAAGCTTTATATAATTCGAAACGAGGCCAGTCTTGGCGCGTGGTGCACCAGCGTGTAACTGTAAACGCGACAGGTTGTGGGTTCGGTTCCCAGTATAGGAAATGAAATCTTAAATATTTTCTCGCTCTGGTAACGAGGTACAGCGTGGCGTTAAGTTCCGCCACTCAACAAATGCCTCCTGAATTCGGGGATAAGCATTCCAGGTTCTCTCGGCTATCCCGCAATATGCGGGTTACAGAGTGAAGCTAAAAAAAATCGTTTCTGCATTAAGAAATAAAATCTCAGCTCAATTTATCGGAATAACCCATTTAAAGTGAATAATAGGAAATATAAATAAATACAATTAACAATAGCGTCAAAATATAAAATTAGAATAAATCGAAACGAAAAGCGCACTCCGATTGTAAACGATCAAACGAGGTCGCGTGTAGATTAAGATAACGTTATCTTTACAAGCAGCAACTGACTTGACAGTTTCAATAACATAATTTTCCTACTAAAAACGCTACTAGCTACCGCTACTCCAATAAGCTATTAAATATCAAAGAATAATTAATAACATTTTCCTTTTGAGCTCAAATTCGTTTTTGTCCGGAAAAAAGAACATGAGAACAAAGGCCCATCGCTTTGCTTCCGCGATATAAACAAATCGGAAGCCTTCGATTCTTTAATAAATCACCCTCGTCTATGAAAGGCTTCGCAGTAATTTGATGGCCTCTTCAAATTAGCCCTCCAGGCGTTTGAACAACAAGGGATCGAATAAAAGCAAAATCCCGTTCATTGGGAACAAAAAACAGAATTGGTATAACGTGAATTAATTAGGCAGAAGCATGACGCGTGTGAACGCTCTTTTAATATTGGTTTTGCTTAATTAAATTAGTTTTTATATTAGATGTATGTATTTAATATATATTATGGATATTTTGAATAAGAGGAGAGAGAGAGAGAGTTGAAATGCAGGGGCACAAAGTGTGACTGTAAACGCGATAGGTTTTAGAAATTAAATACATCATATTTTTATTTCTTCGCCCTGATGTACAGGCAAAGCGCGGCGTTGAATTCCGCCAGCCAACAGGGTATGCCTCCACAATTCAGCCGAAAACGGGGAACGGATTGTCTTAACATCAGGATCCCTCTGCCTACTCCGCTGTGTACAGCATACAGCACGAAGCTTAAAAAGAATTAACATTGAAAAAGATCTTAAAAGATAAT
Source organism: Heliconius melpomene melpomene (assembly GCA_000313835.2). NCBI lineage: Eukaryota > Metazoa > Arthropoda > Insecta > Lepidoptera > Nymphalidae > Heliconius > Heliconius melpomene. Next base: position 33,452 of record HE671901.1, read on the forward strand.
TTTGTTTTGCAAATTATGTAAACTATTTTCTATGGCTATTTAATATTACCGGCATGAGCACTGCCATTGTTCACACAGTTTCTACAGCACGCAGACACCTGGGAATGCTGTGTTATCGTAACATTTGTTTTTCTATCTAAATTCATTCAGAAGGCTTACGGAATATACATAAATATCAAGGTGAAACATCATAATAAAGTAATTTTATATTATTTGTATATATATATATATAGATATATACGCTAAAACAGAGTGTCTTAACACTCGATTCACTCTGCTGTGCCATATGCAGGATATAAAAAATTATAATACAAATTAAACTATCTATATAGATTTAACAAATAAATAATAAAATAAAAATACATTTAATAACATCAATTAATATCGTCAACAACCCAGCAGGTGCCAATATTGCAAATAAATACAATCAACACGAAATATTGATGCTTGAAGCATGTTGCCAACTCATACAAGATGGACGTCAAACTGAAGTGCTGCAAACAAGGAGTCGATTCATAACCATAAACGGTGACAGATGGATTCTACTGGAGACTAATTGATTGTGACTACTTGAATATCAATGAAGGAGTTACACTTGAGGCCAGTCGTCCCAGGTTGTGGGTTCGATCCCCATTCGAGGAAATGAATGGAGTAAGTGGGGATAGAACTCATGTCCCACGAATACTGCATCTAGGCGCGTCCGACGCAATCATTACACGAACTGCCATAAAGCCTATGTACCTATCTATGCATAACACATAAACAAACTCTATTATGTAAAACGTCAATCACGCGACATACAGTAATGTTCTATTAATCTGGCGCCGATCCGCTTATATCGGTCTTAATTAATGCCTGCAGCGATTGAAGCCCCAAGCCTTTATCTTTTGATTGACCTGTCGCTCCATACATTGTATTTAGAGTGAACTCTCTATTGAAAATCGAGTATGCAATTTTGGCTCCATTGTCTAAGGATAATATACTATAAGGCTATTATTTTAGAAGCTATGCCATTTTATGGTTATTTGATAGGATGAAACGCAAAAAGTTTTGAAATCCATTCACAGGGCATTGTTCGTTGCAGTTTTTTATTGAGAAATATGAACGTTACGTGTACATATCACATTTATAATGAATTTTGCAGAATTAACTTTAAAGTGGTAAAAGTTACATACATACATCGTTTCACGCTTTATCCCTTGCGGGGTAGTCAGAGAGAATAGAGTACCAAACGCTACGGTCTCTACATACCTCTTTCGCCTCGTCCACTGTCATCAACCTCTTCGAGATAAAAGTTTATGTCAATAAATGAAAATTATTTATGTAATTGTTAATTTACAAGAAAATATTATTTTAATTTGTAATACTAATAAAATATCAAGTTAAATGTTATTAGCATTAAATAAAATATAGATTAAGAGAAAGCAAGCTTTAAGTAATTTCCTTTGAACTGCCGACAACGTTGACAATCACTTCACAAGAACTGGCGGAAAGAAAGCGGAAACTTACATTGTAAAAATTTTAATTCACAATCACAAGTGCCGCCGAGTGTCGTTGTGTAACTAAGACGTGTCCGACGATGGTACTAGGTTCCAATTTGTTGTTTTGGCGAAATTTCTAACTTAGGTAGGTATAGATTTGAGCATAGACGTTCCATCCTTTTCATATGTCACTTTTAAATCAGGTCAATAGTACTAATCGAAAGTCAGTCACTGTAAATGATCGCAAATTGGAAATAGTGTTAAATCACTACTTTTTCTTAATTCTTAAGAAAAAGTTAATGAACAATGAAATTCTTAAAGTTAATGAACGTTTTAAATAAAAAAAACCTAAGTTTATAATAATTGCACACACTTTAAGTTTTTATCAGTTCAACCAATAAAAATTGTGAACATAGTAAAACGCAGTTTTCCTCAAAGATGGCGACCATACAAATACATACAAGCATTGGATAGCGATTCATACATTTCTTGCGAAGTGAATTCTTACTTGTGCGAAGTGATTCATAAATATAAGGCGAGATAACATTACAATATGTTTCACGTACTGTTTTATATCTTCTTCTCAATTTCGCGCAGCAATTCTGTTATTATTTATGAACAGACTTATAAAATGAAATGTTCAATAGCAGTAAAAACATTTTTAATGGCTGTGTGGTGTGATTTTAATTAAATTAAATATCTATTCGGAATATAAGTAAGAAGATTATATTAATAGTAGGTAAGTAAAAAACCTTTGTAACGTCCTTGATTCACAAAGATGTTAATAGATGTAATTAGTTTTTATTCATAATATTTGTCTTTAACGAATTTATAAAAGTGGTACTTTTTAACGAACTAATAAAAAATATATAATTTAGGACAAATTACATACAGCATTCCAGTTTATATAAATAAATTGACAGCAAAAAGCAGAATAACACATTTATGCTCAGCATCATATGCTTATGAGAATCCAAGACCTTGAACTAAAACGACTTAAGGTCATTGACCATTAGATTTAACGGCCAATATAAAAAAAATCCCTGTATAACAGGCGCTACACATAAAAAATTTAGAATTGATCATTTTCCATAAACAATAGAAAAAAAAGGAAGCGAAATAATGATGTAAGCAGATGCCATGAGTATATCTGTGAAAAGGGGGCTACCAGGTTGTACAATATACATTAAACCAAAGCAACAAGCACACACTTTTCCTATACAAAAGTACTGTAATGACACTGCTTTCACACTTACTAAGTGTAAAATAGTGACGTCGCCATATTAACCTAAGATCCCAGGGCCCCCAGTCAGTCTATATAGCTGCTATAGCAGTAAGGAACTTCAATGTCAAAAGTATTGTAAATATAAATGGAGCAGTGGCATTAATTTTTTTTTAAGTGTCATTCATACGAGTTTAGCCACTTGTACGCAATTAGCGATGGCGCCAATTGTGCAGTGAATGAACACTCGAGCTTAATACACTGGGTGGGTATTCTTATTGGCTTAAAAAAAAAGAGAAAAATCCCCCATTGAGGCTTTATTGCGAACTATACTACACAGTAGGTACTGGGCTAATGGGTAATTCAAATTTTGAATATAAAACAAATCAGTTTAACGTACAGGAGGGTAGGAAGAAGGAACCTAGTGTTCAGACTCCGTTCCCTACTTTCAGCCGAATTCTGGAGGCATTGCGTGTTGAGTGGAGGAACTCAACGCCGTTCTTGCCTCGACACAAGAGATATGGAAATATAAACATAAATAAATATTTCACTTCCTCGAGTGGGGATCGAACCCACAACCCCATTACAGTCACACCCTTGTGCCGCTGCGCCACGACGGCGTCACATTACAGATCAGTACAAACTAGATTAATTAGTAGTTTTGCTACGAGAGTATTAGGTTCGATATAAGCCCCATAGCATTAAGCTTCACACATGGATGTGATACAATTACTTAATTAATTTGTATTTTGAATAAATATATTTATTTATGACAAGTACCTATAAAAATTAAACAATGAAATGATATACCAAAAAAAAATAACTGGTCAATAAAAAAATTGCACAGATTAAGTTCGTATCGCTATTTTATATAACACGCAATGACAGTTACAGCTTAATAACTTACCTTACATTTACTTATACCGGTTTACGCAAACGTCAGGAAACAGCTCGTTGTAGACCATAATTACTGAGTTAAAGTTATTTAATTTGACGACCATAAAAAATATTTATTTACACAAAAACTTTCTTGATTAGATTTCCTATACCATGTCAAATAACGTTTCTTTCTTTATCAAATTGTGTAATTTACTTAACATCAGCTTCATGCTGTATCTCGCATACAGCAGGGTAGGCAGAGGGAACCTAGTGTTAAGACACTCCGTTCCCCACTTTCTGCCGAATTTACTAAAAATGTTAAATTAATTCTTTGATTTTAATCCGTAATGTATCGTTTCCTATCCAACTGTCACTAGCATGGTTTCTTTGAAGTCCATTTAAAAACTGTAAAAGTATTTTTCTGTACAATTTTGGTCATTTATGGAAATGAACTTAATTAGTAGATGTTAAATTCGACATATGACTTCAATAATTTTAATTTAAACGAATGCTGTATATTACCAATATATTGTATAAAATATAGACTGCAAACATTAATAATTTTTAAATATTTTTTTTTAATAACTGTAACCGACATTATAAGACAAAAAAAAATTAAGCTTATTTATATAAAAGAAAATTAAGTACTTTCAAGGGAAGTTAATAAAATAATTGCATTTCAAACTGTGGCTCTCATAACCAGACTATAATACAGAACAATTTACCCAATAAGAGATTAACTGTCCGCAGCTGTTCCAAATAGAAATTCTTCACTTCGTTGGTCGTTGACGAACGACGAAATGAGTCACGTCCGTGGGTCCTGGCTGCTTTCAAACATTTATGCTATGCTATGATATATTTTACTATCTAGGTATTATTGTCTATCATGTATTTTTTTTTCACCTTCACGCCGCATATGCCACGACAGGCAGAGGGAGAGGGAGTCTAATGTTGAGACCCTCTGCTCTCCACTTTCCGCCAAATTCTGGAGTATATTAAATATTTCATTTCCTCGGGAATAGAACCCACAACCTGTCGAATTTACAATCACACGCTTGTGCCACTGCGCTGCGACTAGCCTCGATTGTGTTTTTTTTACTAATTTGTATTTATTTTTTTATTTTATTATTCTTATAAAGTACAAGAAGCTTAGGCGCTGTTGTACCCGTCGTACAAAAATGACTGACTGAAAAACTGTTAGAAAAAAATTATGAGAAGTGGTTATTTATGGATTTCCGTAAAAATAAGTATATGCTTGTCTGTTTGCGTGTGGATAATATTTTCATGAACTACCTACTTAGAATTTAAGGCTATAACGTGATATTAATGTCATACACATTATATTATATTTATCTTATGCTAGCCTTGATCAGTTTGCTTAGTAACGCTTGACCGGGGACACCGAAGGTTGGTGTGTAATAAAAAAAATTAGTAATAAACGAAACGATGTTTAATATTATTCTGTCTATATTTTTATAAAATATGAAATTGTTCATGAACATATATTTATGATTTCCCAGACATTTAAGTAAAACCAATTGGATTTTACAATACACTTGAATAAACTTATTTTCTTTATATAAATAAAATATTTTTACAATGTACGTTAATTAGTCGCTAATCAACGTCAAACCCATAATAAACTGATACAAATCAAAGTAAATGTACCGATTTAATGCAAGTTAAAAGTTTATTGACATCTCTGGGACAAGCTATTCTCAAACAAGCAGTAAGTTACCCTTATTAAGAAAAAGTTAATATGTATACATTATAAAGTTTAATACACTCTTAGAATATAGTTATTATACAAAGATATAAAATAGCAAACTATCAAACGCAAGTTTTACCTACTTTATTTTTTCACGCAATTCGAGTGAAAGCGTAACACGAAAAACAATGTCATTTGTTGTCAATTTTTGCTTGATATTTATTGTTATTACAACACCTGTTTGTGACAGTTGCAGGTTTTAATAATTTTGTGAAATATATTAATGTCAATGCCTTTTTTAATAACCTTAAATTGCATAAGTTTAAGTTAAACTTACTCATTATAAACAACGTGCAATGACCGTTAAAAGGTAAAGTAATTTTTTCATATAAAGTTTTAAAAGTATTTAAAAAACTTAATATATTTTACTGGTATATAAAATAATAAATGAAAAGAATCACTTTTTATTTCTCCAACGGTTTATTATTAAAATGGAGAAAATCAACGTCAAAGAACAAGTACGTACAAAATAACGACAATAGACAATATAATGTTTACTGGCCAGCATATTAAAACTGTAACCGCCGAAGAATAAAAGACTGGAGGAAAATAATTTTCTTTTCCCAGACGGGACAACTCACACCATTGTGAAAGGATTTGAAAGACCCTTTTCATGGGGACTATTAAATTCTTTTTTCCCCCATAAAGGCCTTTAGAGTCTTTTATTTTCAGATGATATATTTTGTTCACAGCAACCAGTCAACTATTGCGTTGTCCAATTTTTCAGCATCATGGAACCATTATATTTAATATTAAAATTCCCATTCAAGCTATGAACCCATAAAAAATATCATGCAGTTTTAAATAGGTACTTTGTGCATTTTTTTAACATCACGCTGTATCCCGCAAAGCAGAGTAGGCAGAGGGAACCTGGGAACCTACTTTTCCCCACATTCCGCCAAATACTGTCCACGCTGTATCCCGCAAAGCAGAGTAGGCAGAGGGAACCTGGGAACCTACTTTTCCCCACATTCCGCCAAATACTGAAGGCATTGCATGTTAAGTGGCGTAACTCAACACCGCATTTTGCCTCTCTCTATTACTCGTTGTTACTTTTTTACATGACATACTTAAATAGATCCATCTATCTGTACTTAAAAACATTTAAATACTTCTTCTTAAACATAAACACTCGAGTTACCCCATAAAAACGAAATGGGGAACCTAAATCAACGATATTTGGAGAGTAAACAACACAAATAGCAAAATACTGTGTACAAAACCCTTATCGAATATCCGAATACACACTGTGTAATGTTCGAACAGTATATTCAATTGGCAATCACGTGAACATACCAACGTTCGAAATACATTGCTGGAAGAGCAAGAAGCATCGGAAGTAACATTTTAGATATCCTTCAATGGAAATATTTCACTATTTTCAATTTGCTTACATATTGTCCTTTAATATACAAACGTTAGCAATACATTGCTGAAACAACAAGAGACATCGGAAGTAATATTTTAGACAACCTTCAATGGTGATATTTCACCGTTTTCAATTTGCGTACATATTGTTGGAAGTCCTGAAACCACTTCTGTATTCAGGGCACACGGCGTAGCATAAATATCCCTGTCGTCCTCATTACAATAACTTGGTAAGAGAAAGGACGTCCCCGTGGAGAGGCACGGAAGACATCCTATGGGATCTGGTTACTTAGCTAATGGATTTTTTTTTCATATTTAAACCTTTTTAATAATTATCAATCTCTTATTATTTTGTTTAAATTTTTATTAAAAATTGTAAATAATGTTTGTAGGTAAATAACGTGTTTTAATTGAATATTACTTATGAAATAAATTTTTCGTATGACTTTTTATTGTTAGTAAAAAAGTAAGTGTTCTTATTAGATAGATTTCTTATAACCTTTGTAGGGGGATACTTCAAGACACGCGATTTTACAAAAGGGAGAGAAATCTTGGGTTAATGTAAGGTACCTTACATTCTATCTATCATTTCAGTATGCATGCTTACACAATAAAACAAAAGAAAAGAGGTCGTAGTGGTGCAAGGGCACATGCCTGTGACTTTAACGTGACGATTGTGGGTTTGAGTATCACTTAGGGGAATGAATTATTATTTAATCATATTTTCATTGCTTCGCTCTAGTACAAAAACAAAAGAGCGGGGTTAAGTTCCGCCACTCAACACTTAATACCTCGAAGGTTCGGTGGCAAATGCGGAACGGAGTGTTTTAACACTAGCTCCCCTCTGTTTACCCCGCTTTAGGCGGGATATAGCATGTAGCTGAAAAATATAGGTGTGTAGTGTTCAGTTACGATTCAGATAACAAATTGTCAAATTGTCAAAACAACAAACCAATTTTTCACAACAATTGAAACAAAAACATATCCAAAAGTCCCCACTGCCCACCATCAAAATCGGTAAACGCGTTGGAAAGTCGAGTGCATCAGAAAGGGCACGGTCTGGCGAGCACGACGCGTACGAACGTGTGGCAGATACCAAGCGACCCCGGGAGCCCCGGGAGCGCGCTGGCCGGGCGGAACAGCTCGTGCGTGCCCGTTTGTTATGCTAATTGTACGTGACGCATACCTGCCTACCAGTTACCTGGGGTAGGTAGTGGGTACACATCCGCGTCGCGTCATTAAAGTTTTACATTTGCAATGCTATTGTGAAAGAGATGTGTTAATTTCTATGTAATTTGTCAGATAATTAAGGTTTTTTGGTTGTAGAGGCCAGTCGTGGCGGAGGAGCACAAGTGTGTCACTCTAAACGTGGTCACGACTGGTCGTGGGTTAGATTACTACTCGAGGAAATGAAATATTTATTTAAATTTAAATTTTCATTTCGTAGCTGCGGCGTCCAGTTCTCCCCCTACCCCTCAATATGCAATGCCTCCAGAATTTGGTGGAAAATAGAGAACAGTTTGTTTGGATGTTCATAATAATTTGAGGGTTTCATCAACAATATGTTTGTATTGAGAGTTAAGTAACGAAATAACGGTAGTAAAGTTCATACGAGCAGAATGGTGTAAATTAATTTTTATTACTACGCTATCCAGGTCACTCTAATTTTACTACTTTTAACATAAGCTTGTTATTGCTATTACAAAAATGTAATGGTTATTTGTTAATAGTTTATACATATATGATCATAAAAGACTAACAAGAATGTTTACCAAGAAAATTGCAGCTTTATACAATATCTTTTGTATTCAATATGAAATATATACTTAAAATATTTTTTTTTAACATATAGATAAAAGCACGTAACATACACTTTAAACCTCTTGACCTGATTTCGAGCACTTAGTGGGTATAATATAATTTTTTTAACCTTATTCTTATTTAAGAAAAGAATTCTTTGATAATATTAATCTTAAAAACATATATATAATATTGTACATGTAATTACATTACAAAAACATACGTTTACATAGTAAATTACATTAAGATTTATTACAGGATCGGAAAACATAAACAAGTAAGTAAATCTACGAGTGAAAGTTCGAACGTATCTCTAGCGCGGCGCCATCATTACGGGTTCTGCAAACAGTTTTTATGCTACCACGCATTAACACATATAGATAAAGGCATACGGTATTTTAGACCTTATATTAATAGCATTAGAGTTCAAAATATGTAATTATTGATGAATCAACTAATGCAGCTTGCAACGGACCCTTAATGATTATCACTATTTTCTACCGACCTAATAGGCACGTGTAATGACGTTCATCATGCTCTATGGTTTTTTATCTATATGAAGGCGTATTTTATTTTAAATAGTCCTAAATACTGGTATACTTCGAAAAATACCGGTATTGTAATGTAAGAAACTAGGGTGCAACTCGCAGCTTTGCCTATGGCTTCGTGTGGTCTACTTAAAAATGGCTATATGTTCTTTATGAGAACGATTACAAGATATTCTAGGCTTTGCTTTAGTATATATTATATACATAAGCACTTATTGGATTTTTTCTATACTCCACTAGTATAAAATCCGTTGCGTAGTTTAAAAAATGTAACAGTTTCTCGAGAAGCGACTATATTTTACTATGTTAAGATAGAGAAGAATCAGAACACATGTTAAATATTTTTAGTCATAATTAACGTTTTACTAAAAAACTAAGGAATTAATATAATACTATTTAAGTTTAAATGTTTGTACTTTTATAATATTTCGAAACAAAATCTATGAACGTATTTAAACTATATACGTAGATAATTATGGGCGAGCAACCTTGACTGGTTCTTCAATGCTAGGTGAATAATAAATATGCTGAGAACACCCATTGTTTCACCCTTTTAAGTAAGTTTAAAGTTTTTTAGAATAACAGAGATACTTGAAAATATAATCTTAAATAATAAATTCTAGAAGCTTTGATAGGTCTATAGCTGTAGTAAAGTTAGTATTTAATGCATTTGGATTTAATGTTAATTGCTCAGATATAAATGAGCATATCACAAACGATGGCGAACAGCCAAATGAGGGGCGATACTGTCAGCGTTGATTACGAGGAGTCACGGCGATAAAGCCAGGCTGTAATAAAAACGCAAGGGTTCAGATTATTGGACATCGTCTTATCGAGAAACCAACTTCACCCCAAATTAAGTGGAGGAGAATTATGGAGAAACTTTCTACTAGCCACTAATAAAGATAATGATGATTAGATAAATAGGGCACCGTTCTAAGTTGTAGTAAACTATTGACCAATAAGAAATTTACGTAACGTAGTATAACAATGAATCACTGTGGACTAGAGTTTCCGATAAAATACAGATAACAAATATGGTCAAAATTTACGATAAAAAGTGACATAAATAAAAACTTCACCTTTTACTCTCATTTTAGCAAAAAAAGTAATTAAAGCTCTCATAAGTAAAAGGAAATGTTTGTTGAAATAAAATTCAATCTTTATTAGACCCTCAAACCAATGTTTGTTAAACGTTGTGAGCTAATAAAAGTAATATTACGGGAGCGGGATCCACCGAACGGGAGGAAATGAAAGCGACGAGAGAATGAAATTGGAAAACTTGTTACAAAATTACTTGAGATGAAAAAGAAAATAAATAAGGCCTAGTATAAGTTGGGAGCAACGCGCTTCGCTTAGCTACTTTTATGTACCTGGATATTGTTTTTACCTCGTCTCCATTTTATCTTGTTTTAAGGAATACGGACTCAACGTTATTCTCATTCTATTTTCTTACAAAGATGTTTGCCCAACTTTTTTCGATCTTATCATATATAAGACTTTCTCTTATTTAAACAAATGTCATTCACATAATTAAATCTATAAAGTATTTCATAATAAAATACGATTCGAAAACAGTATTTTAAATGGGATCTCGAGCTTACCTCTTACTCCAGTTTCCGATCTCAGCGTAGCGACGGCCGTTAGTGCATCCGCTTCTCCTCACTTCATTTCCTTTGAGCGTCTGAACTGAGTTCCCGTTAGGCGTTAATATTCCGTTGAAAGCACTGTTATTGTTCCGCTCCCGGTTTCTAGGGAAAGTTCCAGTCCCCGAACGAAATGTTCCAAGCTGTGGCGTTGGCTCATCAGCAAACTGCTGAAGAGGAAGGGTTACGTTTCCACTCCAACTCTTGCGATTTACAGAGAAAGTTTTAAATGTCCTATTGCCGTTCGTCGGCGATGGAGTCGCGCCGCAGAAACTGCTCCGGTTATGACTGTTCTTTATGAATGCACTATTCTGTAATGCGATTTGAGGCTTAATGGGCACCAATGGGGACGCCTGGTCAATAGACATCTTACTTTTATATTCAAAGTAGATTGAAACTACTTTTCTCTATCTACATTTTCGTCTGGAAAGAAGGGAAATTGAATTTTAAAACGGTTTCACGTAACACGTACTTGCCTCAATGAAATCACCAAAAAATGCAATTTGCTCACACAAAAACTTAGATTGTAAACGTGATACAACATAATAGAGAATCAACGTTGAACATCGAGCCACAATAACACCTGAATAAGTATAACGTGTTTTTATAGTCCAATTATGATTTTGAATGACAACAGACAAATGGAACTTTGAACGAAAATATATTAAACATTAAACGACTCGGTTCAATTAAGGTTAATCGAGAGGAATTTGGTGTTAACAAATGGCAGAGATATTTCGTTGTACTATGTCATAATATTAGAAAGTCTGAGAACTAAAACTTAGACATCTCAAATTGAGTGGTCACGGGCAGTCCCTTAATAAAGGATATATTTATAAAAATTGTTTAATAATGTTTTATTATCTTAACATAAGAAGAGTTCTACCAACATAGTAATATCTAACTACCTACATTTTATAATGACAGGATGCAGTAATAGCAACAAGGTATAGCAAATTGTCAACAGTGACGCTCACTTACCGCTAAGTATAAATTACAACTTCCTCCAAGTCTATATCAAAAAACCTTTTAATAGTACCGACTTCATTAATAATATCTTAATGATAAGTTATACTGTAACGCGACGGTTGTGGGTTCGATCCCCACTCGAAGAAGTTAAATATTTATTTACGTTTATATATCCACATTTCTACGCTCTGGTGTCGAGGCAAACGCACGCAATGCCTCCAGAATTCTGCAGAAAGTGGGGAACGGTGTGTCTTTCCACTAGGTTCCTTCTGCCTACCCTGCTGTGTGAGGGATACAGCGTGAAGTTGTTTTTTTTTGTATACGTTATATTCCTACGATTCAAAGTTTTTTGTGGTCCCTCATAATAACATTTAGATTATATTTATATATCATTGGTCGTTCTCAAGTATGTTTAGTCTTAATATTTCTTATCTTAACTTGTTTAGTGCATCAAAACTTTAACTCGGAAATGATCAAAGAGCCTTAAATAAAAGAATATTAGTAGTTCAATATAATATTAATATAGTTAAGGATCAAATTTAACAAATTACATCTAATTTTAGGGCATATTTAGGCGTTGAAGACCGTGCAAAGTAGAGTAAGATGAGTAGGAAAGCAGACCCTAGCAAAAGCTGAGATTAATACCAGGAAGAAGGAAGGAAAGAAGGAAGTGATAGGACATATTTGCTTCTCATGAAACCAAAAACAGCCGTTTCATCCTAACATGACTCAATATTCACCCGATACTTCTTCAATACAACAAACAGACAATGACTTTCACATTTGGTGTGTTTTGCTCAGTTTTTTTGCACAGTTCTTATATGGTCAAACAATATCAACGAGATAGGTTGACCTACTGCGGCGCGGACATGGTCGATTTGAGTGCCGGCGACCACTCGTTACCATCTTGACGCTTACGTAAGCATTGTGTAAGGTGGTATAACTACTTGCATAACAACTTATTTCAAACTATTCGGCATCCATCAAAGTCATCAGAAATAATCATTGTGTTGATTTAGCTTGTAATTTGAAGTTTCGCTAAGATATTAGCCATATACAATATGGGGAGTTGGCCTGGGATTTAAAGAAATGCTACATTAAAAATAAAACAGTGTTTCACTGTATCCCAGGCAGGATACGTGGAGGGAACCTAGTGCTAAGACCCTCCATTCTCCGCTGAATTTTTCAAGAACGGAACGCAACGCAGGGCGTTTGCCTCGGTGCCAGAGCAAAGAAATGAAAATATTAATTAATAAATATTTTTTCCTCGAGCTGGAATCAAACCTACAATCGTCGCGTTACACTCATACCTTTGTGCTCCTACGCCACGACGTCTTCTGAACAGAAAAGCTACCTTTTTGTTACAAAATTAATAAAGCAACTAATCAAAAGAACTAATATTTGACGAGTACCCGAGTTATTAATTTAAAATTATGAAAAAAGAAAACAAACATTTTCATTTTAGCTTTCCCTCTAGTCTTTGTGCATTTATAATAGCTTTTTTCATCTATGCTAAAATGCGCTACGTTCGTAGACGTCCCATTTGCATGAACCATTTCTTCAAGTATCATCTTTTGCAAGCGTGAATATTCTAAGAGGCGAAAGAGCATATACTCGACTTCTAGCTGAGCTGCTGAGGCCGCACATTATAATTAGACATTGTATAAATTAAGCTCCAAGTATAAAATATGATTTTAATAATTAATAATTTTATGGAAAATACGAACAGGACTTAGTGATGTGAAGTGATTAATCACTATTCTATTTTTTAAATTGTTAAAGTCTATTTACACCAATTTCGAATATAATAATTTTATTCAAAATAAAAAGTTACAAACTTAATTTTCTGGAACGTCCAATAATTTACCACCGGTAGATAAAACCTCAAACTCGAAAAGAACAGGTGCAAAACACTCGGCAGATTTTTTTAAACCAATAATTTACACATTCACAATTACGTCAGTGATAATGATATCCTTTAAAATAGACTAGAGCGAGCATTGCATTCAAAAGGCATATTCTCATTCAAAAATCATTAGGTAAGGTAAGGTAATACTAATGTTTAATAGAACTTTTTAAATTGTGATATAGAAAATTCTATATAAAATTTCTATAATTCTATTAAATAATTAGGTAAGTTAATTTCTTAAAAAATTTAGTTAATTTTTAAAACAATATTACGTACTTTACTGATTTAGGTAAAATTATTAAGTAATATTTTTCAAACATATATACATTATATACTCAAAGATGTGATGATTATAATGGAAGAATGTCTTTTTACTAACAACATAACGAAATATTTGTTTTGACTTATACAAGTAAAATAAAAAATATTGCAATAATATTTTTCTTAAATATTTTGTAATTATTATAAGTGGGCACTAACTAACAGACATTCAAGATTTTTAAAATCCGCAAAAAAACTTGTTAATATTCAAAATTTAAAGGTGTGTTAAGTCGAATGCAAAAAATGCATTCCCAAACATCTGCCGATCGATTTATGTATGCAAGCAGGTGTCTCAAACAATATCCTTTTTATTGTGTATTCAGAAAAAAATCGTAGGGTTCAATATATACCAAGTTGATTTTGTTTCTAATATTAGGTATATTAAAACAAAGAAACAGATTTAAATATTACTAAATTTGTTATTCATTAATTTATGTTTGTTTTTCGTTTTGTGTTTTTGTTAATTAATATCAATTATGGTGTAATAAAGTATTAAAAATAAAAAATAAATAAAAATAAATTTGATAACTTACAGGAGTTTTTAAATAATCTCTAATAAATATTAGCATATTTTATTAATTCGTCTGTTTGATTTTATGGTGTAAACAGCAAAATTCTTATGATACATCCTGCTGTTATCTACCTCTTGCACATTTTAAAATTTTAATTAGATATATATAATTAAGAAGGTATAGGTACTATGTAAATCTATAAACATCGCAGTCAGTTCGACTGCGCCTCGTTAAAAACCAACGATTATAAAAACTTTATAATAAATTATTATTACTCTTATCTTTTTCTTTTTTTTTAGCTTAACGCTGTATCCCGCACGTAGCAAGGTAAGCAGGAGGAACTTGAGAACTTAGAGTTAAGACACTCTGCTCCACACTACTTAATACTAACGTCACAATAGGCCTAGGAAAGTCACAAATCATATAAATAGCATAACTAATTTAGTATTCAGGAGAAACAAGCCACTCTATATTACACCATTCTGACAACTATATAGGAGCAGAAAAACACTTTACCAAAATGTAGAATATTAAATGAGGGACTAGAAGAGACGATTTATATTCAAGACGCGCCTCACGGAAGAAGGCAAAAGCCACAATATGTCTCTGAACATCCGAATCTTGTCCAATATTTCTATTATTGATACCAGTTACATCGTAAAGTTGGTTTATTGGGTCATTTACAAGATTCACGACTTCTCGGAGAGTCTTATCAGTTTTGAGGTAAATTATGACAGACATAATTGAAACTTGAAAAGAGAGAGAGAGACTTTGAAAAGAGCAACTGTTGAGTTTCTTGCCGGCTCTTCTCAGCAGAACTGCCTTCCGAACCGGCGGTAGCTTTCTGCTCATATGTTCATTCGACGATTCAAAAGTGCTATAACAATCTATTTGAATAAACGATATTTTGAATTGGAATTTGAATGGGTTAATATGTAATAAGCATAGGATTTTATCAATTTAAGCTTTTTCTAGTAGGTAGCTGTTACGTAAATTACGTTCGGATCAGATGTGGGCGACAGGAGCGATGGTGAGATTGATGATGCTGCGAATAGATATGATGATTGATGGGAAATATCAATTGTCCATTAGGAGGTAAATAGTTTGCAATTTTCTTATTATTTTTATTTTAGAGGCCAGTTGTGGCACAGATGCACAAAGTGCGACTGAAAAATTAACTGGTTATGGCTTCGATTCTTATTGGAGGAGATTTATTTAAATTTATATTTCCATTTCTTCGTTTTGGTGTCAATTACACCAGAATTCGACGGAAAGTGGGGAACGGAGTGTCTTAACACTAGGTTCCCTCTGACTACCCTGCTCTGAGCGGGATACAGCGTGAAGCTGATTCCTATTAATTTTAATTTTAAGTATAATTAAATATTAAAAAGCTGATTGAATCGATATAAAATAAGTATTATATGAATAAAACATATTTAAAAATAACAGTACTACACTGTCGAAACTCATCCAACTCATTAATATTGTAGGACTCCAAAATTGGATGAAGCGATCGTTCTCAGAATTCATCCATCCATCGAGTCTCAAGTAGCTATGAAGTCAACCGCCGCGTGCAGTATATGGGGACGGTCAGAACAATGGGCACCGTTGTGTCTTCCGGGCCGACTGTAACAGGGCACATTGGCGAATGTTCCGCTATAGACACGATGGTAATTAAGAAGAACGCAACCCAATAAGAAGACAACTCAGAATTGTAATTAAGCAGAGTAAGTACTTAATTTACCAAATTTTAATGATTTTTGAGTAAATGAGGCTCTCGTGGGACAGCGGCACAAGGGTGTGCCTGTAACGCGACGGTTGTGAGTTCGATCCCCAGTCGAGGAAGTCAAATATTTATTTACGTTTATATTTCCATTTCTTCGCTCTGGTGTCGAGGCAAAGCGCGGCGTTGAGTTTTGCCAAGGGATTTTTATTTTTTTTGGATGTCGGTAGAAAGTGGGCAACGGAGTGTCTTAACACTAGGTTCCCTCTGCCTACCCTGCTGTGTGCGGGATACAGCGTGAAGCTGAGTATAATAAACAATATGAGGCTTCAATTGAGGAGCTATAGGCTATAGGCTATCGATTATATAGTCATGGCATTTCGTAACCACAATCAGACGCATTCCATCGCGGCCGGAGCAACGCCCTTCAGGATAGACCTGTGCCGTTTGCTGATTAAGGTGAAGATTCAACTTCAAGTATGTAAGCTCTAAATCTATTAATTACGAACTGTTGCGATAAAAAATATTATCTAATGATGGCAATAATAAAGTAAATCCTAAGTTATTTATTTTCTGAATATAGTATTATTTTTACACCGCACTATGCCCGCTCTTTCCAATTGATTACTATTATTGATTACTACTATATTCGGTTGCTTAAAACAAATCATTTTTATTGCAACCACCTTTTCACATTTAATAATTTTATAAGCTCGTGTGGATTATACGTATATTTGTATTGTATATCATAGTTTGAATTAAAGAGAAGACTTTTTCTTTGAATTTCAATTATTCCATAACATAAAAGTAATCTAGATCTAGATGGAATAATGTCATCTCAGAAGTCATACAAACGTCCGATACCTGTTGCAAAACTATTAACAACACGTGCAAAAACTAGGCCGCTGGTGCAATACCAGTAACCACTAACCAGTAAGTTATTAAAGATTGTTGCCCTCACTGCTTAATGCAACTAAAATAACTATCTTGAACGCGTCTGTCTAACGGTTCATACATTCTATGCCCGCATTGTTTTTGCCAATGTCCATTAAGAAAACGAACAATGGGATTGCATTTACAAATTAAATAACTTAGAATAGAATAACGAAGTTATAGGAACTTCGTATTATAAGTCCTGAATAGATATAATTTAAAAATGTACTGGACATCAGCGAAACGTTGATAAGTATTTGTATTCGAGATTAAAGAGATATTTATATACGCTTTATAAAATGACGAATAATATATTGTTAATACGAAATACGTTGTAAAATATAATAAATCCAAAACATGACAGGGGAAGGCCAATGTCAACGACCGAAGTACAATGGGTGCAAGAATAGTTCAAAAAAAGGGGTCCTTGTGCCTTTATGGTCCCCAATTATGAATCTAATGGTGAACCAGATACTTTCGATATTGTGCATAGTACACGTGACGCGTGCCCCAATCCTAATCCTCTACAAACTAGTTTTGGTACAAAAAACCCAAGCCTATATAATTTCAAATTGTAACGGAAGACGCCTAAATTGAATTTAGCTAGAGTAGAATTATTATTACATTTGAAGCTTCGATTTGATTTACATTTATCCGTTACTATTTATTGTTCTTACGATAATAAGTGGTGTAAATGTTTGGTTATTATGCAAACATAATATTAATGAATAATTATTGAATTTACACTGTAATTATCTATCGATGGAAATTTAAAATAATGATCTCTCTACAATTTTATAAGCAATATTTATATAAAAAAAATCTATGCAATACAAACAAAACAATATAGGTAGGATATACAGCTAACTTTGAAACCTTTGAAATAAAATTGTTCTATGAAAATTATTTAATTCATAAGTAAAAATAACAAATAAATATAAATAAACGATACGTTTAAATATAAGAATAGACGACAAAATAATGGTATTCAAGTGATAACACAAATCCTTACGTACCAAATCAAATTTGTAACTTATTAAGCCTACCTCGCTGCTCTAAGGGCTCGGTAAACCAGAGGCTGGGGAATATACGATCAATTTCAAGGGACCCCTCGCCACAAATTCAAATCCCTCCTTTGTCTTTTGAATTTCATGTGAATAGCTTAAAAAGTAGTCCTTCCCTTGCTATGTCTCGATCAATAAATAATATAGTTAACAATTGGGGATAGCTATCTAAATTGTTAATATTTTTCCAAATTTAACAAAAAAGATTTAAAAGGCTATAGATGTTGCAATATATTTAAAAAAACGTATAACTAAAAGTTATAAAAAACTATTTTTAAGTAAAAAATGTTTAAAAACGACTCGTTGATACACTTAAACGATTGTGAAATATAAACTACTCATGAGTACGTAAAAGGTAAACAATTTCCTAACATTATAGGTGTTATATGTGCAATATTCAGTAATCACATGGCCAATGCTTAAACAAGATAAGACTTATCAGTTACGATAAAGCAATTGTGTTTGGTGATATCATTAAAGACAATAAAAAAAGGAAAATTAAAAGAGTATAATAAATAACTAAAAAAAAGCGATTAAAACTTACTAGCAACTAAAATCCAAGCTCACTACTACTCAAACGAGAGCCGTTAAAGAATCACTCGGCAAAACATAAAAAAAACACAATACGG
The DNA here is from genome assembly GCA_000313835.2 of Heliconius melpomene melpomene. Lineage (NCBI taxonomy): Eukaryota > Metazoa > Arthropoda > Insecta > Lepidoptera > Nymphalidae > Heliconius > Heliconius melpomene. Next base: position 52,224 of record HE671901.1, read on the forward strand.
TAAAAACTAAAAACAAAACCAAAGCACAAAAACAAATGAACTGGCGGTAAAACTGGCAATATTACCGTTTCAAAAACAACTTTTTTTTCACTTGCACAAAATCGACGACGATATCAAATTTTCGTTGTGAAATTTGATATGTGTACGGTTGCGAGGGCGGCGCGGGAGGTGCGCGCGGTGCGGCGTCCGGGCGACAACTGACGTTCACCGCCGGCCGGCGTCTCCCACTCGAATACGCATGTCCGGAACTTAGATACGTCAGGTTCCATGTTCATTTCTTTTTTATAATTCATTTAATTATTATAGTTTTACTAACTAAGATATTATCAATTATTGTCAAGTCTGAGATAGATCTTGAGATTTAATATAATTTATAAATGAAACGGCATCTTAAGATCGATCTCAGATTTGAGAGCGCTTTATAAATACTGGCTTAAGAAACCAAACATCAAACACGTGAGTTGCAAGGTCGAACGTGATTATGAAATGACATTTGGATTTATACGACCATTATTTACATCAGTGGTTTAACAAGCATTTGTCAATTTTATAAAAAAATTAAAAAAATACATTCCAAATATTGTTAATTTTTAATATGTTCTAAATCTCTAATAATAATAGTCTAATTTACAGTAAATATTTTTTTAACAAACATTAACAGAATAACAATTCAATTAATATTTAAAATATTATTTTTATTAATTATTTATCATCTAATTCTTACTCAACATTATTTGAATAATATTTTTTATCTGTGCTTTCACCGACACGTCAAAACGATGAAAGTGTATTGTCACAACCAACAATATACAATAGAGGCGCTTGCATTAACTCACTTGGATGTGTCCTGGTCTGAATTCTATGAATTAACAAAAACTCAGAAAGGTAAGTATTATGCTACTATCCAACCCAATATCCCAAGGCGACCATGGTTTTTTTCTCAAAAATTTGCTGAACGGAGGATTATATCAACTATTTGTCGTTTGCGCCTTGGGCATGCATGTACACCTGTTCACCTAGCTAAGATCAGGGTCAGGGACCACTCACTGTGTGAGTGTGGCCTGGACGAAGGTTCCCCTTCCCATATCCTTTTCACATGTCCAAAGTTAATTCGTCCCTTGTATGATGTCCTTCCTCATATAGTTCCCCGTCCCCTTAATGTTCAGTGTCTGTTAATGTTTGTATATACTCCTTTGTGTAAATTCTTATGTAAATATATTAGATCTAATAATATTATAGTATAAGCTAACAATTTTGTAAAATATAATCTATTACTAACCCTTTATTATGTATATATTGTGTATAATTTTTGTTTATCTTATAGGTGAAGGCAGTATCTTAGCTGGATCTCTTTTTAACGTGCATCTACTATTGCGTATAATTGTCTCTTTACCGTACACTCTCCTTTGTGTGTTTTCCATTCAACGTGACATTGGCGAAGTGATTAGTGCTGAACTGGCACGCTCGGATCGCCATAATTAAAGAACAACAACAACAACAACAATAGAGGCGCTCCTCTAACATTTGACTCACACTTTCTTATGAATCATATGAAATAATAAATTATTCTTTAAAAAAGAGCACACTGTATCATTACACAATATGAATACAATACATTTAATCTATTGTTATATTTATTGCAAATGACTACGGATAATGATAATTGCGCTCGTTATGTACACTTTCTATTTACTGCCATTTTGACACTCCGTTCCCATTAAGACACTTCAGTTACCCATTTTCTGCCAAATTTTGGAGGTATTGCTTGTTAAATGGCGGAACTGAACGCCGCGCTTTGCCTCGTTATGGTTATGTTATGGAGAAAACGAAAATTATTAAATATTTTATTTCCTCGAGTCGGAATTGAACTCACAACCTGTCGCGTATATAGACGCATAAATAAAAAAAATCCTTTTATTGTTTTAATTTAACGCAATCTTTTGAAAGAAAAAAAACTATTTAAATCATTGTTTTTACGAATGCAAAATATAGATCCCCGGGGACAAATAAAATGTCCACGCGAACAAAGCGCACAGCGAATTCATAATTAAAAAGATATCGTCTGGCACCGGCGCTACACACAAACAGATATTAAATATTTAAAACAATTTTAAAGACAAAAGAGTTAACAACGATATTTATTAAGACTCATTAAAGATTTATAAGTATCTGATCTGATCTATTATCAGGATCTTTTTAAGTTCTACACTGTATCCTTAGCGGGGTAGCCAGACATGATGGTACCTCTTCTCTACTCTTTCGCCTCTTTAACTGTCATCGACCTCTTCGTACATGACCTGGGGATCCCCATGCTTTTTACGCGACCTTCCTCCAGTATCACTGTATTTTCGAAAGTCAACTGAGGTTTAGAGAGCTACCCTCTACCTCTCATACCGCGAACTTTTATATTATGCAGGTTAAAAAAATGTAGTGCCATAACAAGTAGATACTTTCCTTTCGCATCCTAATTGAAAATGGGTAGATAATTTTTAAAGTAACTTTTCAAGTAACATTTAGCTATTGGAAAAACAAATTAAGAACGTTAATAAATTTCCTACTAGTTTGTTATTCCATTGATAGTAAATGTCTGTCTGTAGGTTGACGTTCATGACACCGCGTATTCGTAGGCTTCAAACAAAAGAATAATGCGTTGGCAGTTTAATCACGATTAAAAGCTGACATTGAAATAGGCACTATCAAAATATCCAAGCTTATAATGCTATTTTTTTGTATAGGTTTTTGTAACATGAACTAAATGATTAATACCTGTATTTTCATTAAATTGGCATTTTATTATGTACCTAAATACAATATTTAAGTTTTTGTAATTTATTCAAGAGGCCGTCATGGCGCAGCGGCACAAGGGTGTGACTGTAACGCGACGGTTGTGGGTTCGATCCCCACTCGAGGAAGTGAAATATTTATTTACATTTCTTCGCTGTGGTATCCAGGCAAAGCGGGTCGTTGAGTTCTGTCACTCAACACGCAATACTACTTTCCTTTCGCATCATAATTAGGCAGAAAGCTCCAGAATTAGGCAGAAAGTAGGGAAATGACTATCTCAACACCAGGTTACATCTGCCTACCCTGCTGTGTGTGCGATACAGAGTGAAGCTCATTTAATTTCATTTTTCTTTTAATAAATATTCCTAATTTAAAGAATTCCTTATTAAAAGGACAACATATTAATTTAATTAATAAAATACGTACAATATACATAAGATCATGTATACATTTTATATAAAAACACAAAAATAAACTAGTATAAAACCTTTTCACACAAATAAGCCAGTCTCATTTGCATCGGCTCTGTAAATAACAGGAATACATCGTAAATGGGATTACAAATCCAACCTGCTGTTTTACCACCAACTCTCAATTACATACCTACGACTATAACAGCGGCTTCCAATAATATAAATACAAAAACAGGGAAATATATTCAATATTTCACTTATTTAGTATATAAGAGACATTTATGTATAAGTATGTAATTAATTATGAGGCCGTTGTAGCGCAGTGGCACAAGCGAGTGATTGTAAACACGACGGTTGTGGTTTCGATTCCCACTTGAGGAAATACACTAATATTTATTAATATTTTTATTTCTTCGCTCTGGTAACTTTACAGCGTGCACTCAACACCCAATGGCTCGGAGAGCGACAAAACAGGGTGTTTTAACACTAGGTCCTCTACACTGCTACATGCGGGATACAGCTACTAGGGATATACTAGGATATTACAAACGGATGGTAAATTTATCATACGATTATAATAATTAATAAATGGTACCTATACTACATTATATACTTAATTAATTAACTACTTAGCACTAATAAAGACGAAAACACTCCCCAGCCATAAGCCTTACACATCCTTTTTTTAATATTTCTAAGGCAATTATTTTTATTATATATACTTTATGTTTTTACGACGGACACTTTTATGTTTGAATTACACAGCAATTTACCGAAATGTATGTCGCTCAGAAATTATCATAAACTGCCGCCATTATGTCATAAAGCGATAAATATGTTATAAAACCATAAACGAGGGTAGCAAACCATCTCATAAATTGTACAAAATTGGCCCACTTTGCAACAACTATCGTTACCCAGTGTTGCCAGTGTTATAAAAATGACACTACATTTTATTTAACGGAAAAAAATGCTTTCTGCAGTCTCGTGGTTGTAAAAGACAACTGAAATGGGACCTACCTATTTCGTACGAAATACAGAATAGTTTTACAGGTTTTCTTTTCTAATATAGTACTTATATTTGATATTTGAAAATGTTGTATAGGCCTCAAATTATATAAATATTAATATTTTTATGTTTCTTGATCCCATCCCTTAACTTCCTCTTTAACACCCCTTAACTTCATTAATAATATAATTTACATAGATATTTTAGTTTCTAAGAGCTTAATCGATCCTTCATAATTAATCCTTTCGTTTAAATTATGTACATAACTTGTAGCGTACATGAAAAATATTATTTATTCCAATAGAACTTTGCAAGCTCTATTGAACCTTAGAGTGAACATAAACCCACCAGCTCTGAAAACAGTTCTAGTAAGAAAAGAGAAAAGTATAAAAAAATTTTAGACAACGTAAAAGTAAGATATCTTTACACATATGAAAAAAAGAAACTATAATTAATAATGTAATCACATTTCTACTTTACAAGGAATTCTAAAGCTACCTTTTGGTTAGGCTATTTAACGTTTTTAGTCAAACAAAGCTCGGCAGACTTATTTACTTTTAAGCGTAAGGGTCCAACTCTGATCCGGACTCATTTACACGGTCAAGAATTTGTTCCGGTCAAAGGGTTTGTTTTGATTCAAATAAACTTCCAACGTACACGGTAAGTTTTTGAAAAGGCTTAAATAAATTATTAGGTACTAAACAAATATTACTGAGGGCGTCCTGGGGCAGGGGTACAAGATTCGATTCCCACTCGAGGAAAGAAATATTTAATTTTCATTTCTTCGCGTTGGTTTCGAGGCATTAAGTTCCACCAGTCAACAATACCTCCAGAATTCGGCGGAACATGGTGAGTGTCTTGACACTAGGTTCTCTCTGCCGACAATGCTGTGTGAAGCTGATTTGTTTTTTTTAAACGCCGCCCATAATATTTATATTAGAAAAGACGTGTTAAGCTAATGCTAAAAATACACATAGAAAGAGAAAGTAATTATTATTAAAAATATATCGCTCTTTCTTGTAACATAGGAAATCTGTCAAAATTAACAGCCCTTTATAATTTAATTTCCTCACAGATTAACGATTGCAATTAAACAGAGGGAGTGTAAATTATTTGTAAGTAGGTACCCATCCCTCCATCCCTCTTTGCTGTAGATAATGGACTTCATTGATTTTACCATTCAAATTATAAGATTAATCCTAGTAATAAGAATTTAACTGCAGATGAATTAGATAGCAACATTGAAAGATTTATTTAATTCAGACTAGAATTAGTGCCTTAAATATTAAGTTTTTTTTAGTTTCACGCTGGATCTCTCACAAAGCAGGGTAAAGGAACTGGGAACGTAGTGCTAAGACACTCCTCGAAGGCTATGCTTGTTGAGTGGAGAAAATGAAAATATTAGATGTAAGGCTCTAATTACTTATTAGTAGGTATTCGCTTAGTTTTCTAAAGAAGAAAAGGATACAAAATGTAGGTACGTCTAAAGAAAGCGACAATTAGTTATGCGCTAGTGTCATTGTTCTAGTGGTTCCCATTAGAAATTGAATTAAGCCAAACAAAAGATATTAAATTAAATTTCACAATTTTTTTTGTATATCAATTATATAAGCATTTCTAGTAACCACATACAATCTTGCTTATTTTTTTATCTTTATGGTTGGCAGATGGAACCTAGAAACGTATTATTAAGTTACTTCGTTCCCATTAAGACAGTTCCGTTCCCCACTTTCCACCAAATTCTGGAGGCATTGCATGTTGAAGGGCTCAACGCTGCGCGTGGCCTCGTTGCCAGAGCGGGGAATGAAAATCGAACTCACAACCTGTCGCTTTTACACTTGTATACCCCTGAATCACGACTAGGTCTTTGTTATCTTGAATAGTATATTTACAATATAATAGAATATAAGATACTTATTAAAAGGAACCGTTTGTAGGTTAAATTCCTCTAACTACTTGCAGTATTAATAAAAATAATTATGTTTAAAAAATATATAAAAACCTATATATGAAGTAATACCATACTGCCGTCGTAGTTGGCCACTCAGCATGCAATGTGTCTGAACGAACAGTACATAGAAAACGGATTAAGTTAGTACTAGACTCTCCCGTCTAGCAAATGGAAGGGGATATCTCTATCAATTACAATCTTTTCTTTTTTTATTTCAAAAAATATTTTTAGTTTAAAATAAAAAATAATTCAATTTTAAGCAAGGAAGTAAGTCTTGACGTCTTTAATTAGATGTCTACTTTTAATATCTTACGACTAATAAACAAACAATTTTAACATGTTTAAATTTAATTATTTGAAAATAATGTCTGTCTTGGTCACAAGACGTAAAATAGAACGACTTTCTACATAGTGTTTCAGTTTTTTTTTCTCTAGGCATGTTCGAGCTTAACAGATACGTGTTTAGCGTATCAATTTAACGTTTAAAATGCAATAAAGAGCAAATACAAAACTTTAAAGTATATTAGCAGAATTATTGAAAAAAATATAATAATTACCATATAATTATTGTGTAAAACTTAAATCTACTTAATTAATACAATACCTTATATATACGTAACACCTGCATTAAATACCTGGAAATATAAAAATAGAATATTTATAAAAAACTAAACAAATAAATACTAAAATGTTAACAATAACATTTAAAAAGAATCTATTCCATTTTATTCTATAAGCGCCTGGACGCTGTGTAGAGCAAGCTGGCGGAACGTATAAGTGAGCCAAGTATAGGTAGGCGTCTGCTAAGAATAGAAGCACAGCTAAATGTGAACGTCTAAACATAATGCTTGAATTTAAAGAGCACTTTTAGTACATATATGCTTATATGTACTAAAAGTGCTCTCGCATTTTGATATTTATATTCTAGGTATATTATTTAAGCAAAATGGAAAAATTTAGGGGTACAGGAATGTGGTAGGCCGGGATACCTAAGATGTGTATGTGGATACTAAAATATACCTAAATATATAAAATAAATAAATCAAGCTGATTTATTTATTACACGCTGTATCCCGCACACAGCAAGGTACACAGAGGGAACCTAGTGTTAAGACACTCCGTTCCCCACTTTCTGGAGGCAAACCTTAATACATATATGTAGAATATCGAGTAGATACAAATGTATCACATAGAGAACCTTCACTGTATTACTTATAGTTATACTAGAATAATATAAATTAATAATTGAAATAAATTCATTAATTAAATAAAATTTTATGATGAAATATCAAGTAGTACTATATAACTAATAACTTGTCAGAGCTTTTACTTATATCATATTTCTACTGTTGCCATATGATACCTAAAAGACAAAAAAATATTACATCTTTAAACACAAGGACCAATTAAGATAAAGAAACGTCATCCCACCAAACTTCCCAGACATTCCGTAATCCAGTTAACCGGTTAAAACGCCGTCGTTTAAGAAAAATCGTCCCTAAGTCATTAAAGACTTTAATTAAAGCCGTCGTAGGCTGGTCACGGGTCAAGAGGAACTTGCAGACGGAAAAAATAATAATGGCTGAAGAAAGTATGGAAGCCGAGTGAAATATTAATTCTTCTTTCCGTCATTGCGACTATTGTTGGTATTGGTTAGAGAAAATTTTAAGATTAAATCTATTGTAAAATTGTCTTATGAAATAGTTATAATTTTTATATAAAAAAATAATAAATAAATCATCTTCACGCTGTATCCCGCACATAGCAGGGTAGGCAGAGGGCCTAGTGTTAAGACACTCCCCACTTTCTGCGGAATTCTGGGGGCATTGCGTGTTAAGTGGCAGAACTCACCGCCGCGTTTTGCCTCGACACCAGAGCGAAGCAAATGAAAATATAAATTTAAATAAATATTTCATCTACTCGAGTGGGAATCGAACCCAGAATTAGTCAGTTTTACAGTCACACTCTGTGCTCTGCGTCAAATATACATAGATGAATTAAATTATTCACTCCAGCTTTCCTAATAGTTAGTGCATTAGATTTATCATTAATTCTTAGTTACCTTAAAAATTCATAATGTCAAAGTTTTATTTTAAATCCAAATTTATAACTGTGCTAAATATATGTTATAATATATTATATATTGGCAGAAATAAATTACAAGTATAAGAAAAAAAATACATACAATATATCCGTAATGGATGTCACTGTTGATAGAGCGATCAGCATTTATTTGAAAGAAGGAGGGGAAAGGAAACATCTTTGGAGAGCCTAATTGAAACAAATATTTGTGGAAGAACGTATGGCTTCGACGTCTTATAGCTAGTTATATGTGTATTATTTTTTATATGCTTTTGTAATAATATTATGAAGAATTAATATAAATTTCTTTTACTTTACAAGATCTCTATAATATAGTAAATTTGCAATATGTACTTAAAGAACGCACTCTATAAATCTACAAAACTATTATATAAATAAAATGAACGATACTACAATAAAAGTTGCCGCAAAAGTTTAACATCCGTTATCTCATTTAATTCTTTTATTATATCCTTTATTTTGAAATTAAAAATTAATATAATAGGGTGACATATGTGAAATATATATTTTATAGTGTAAATTTCTACTCTAGTTTCTGGTGTAACCGCCATCCATTCCAACTCCTTCAACATTATTATATAAAAATTAATACTTTCACATCTATTCTAACGCTATCTGACACTTCATCAGCTCTCAGCTCCAAGCTTATCAACGCCATAACAACTTCTTTTTCAATTAATTTCAAGGCCGCACTTAGCGAGCCTCGGAGATAAATCACGATTCACGACCCAGTTTCTCACCGAATTGGTTTTGATTGGGCACAATCACCCGTCGCCGTTAAATTGGCATAAAATGTTTAGGTTTTCATTGATTTGTTAAGGATGGTGCAAGGCTTGGCAAAGAGTAACTAGTGTTAAGACACTACGTTCCCCATTTTCCGTCGAATTCACTGAACTTATTTTAGTGTATAAATATAGATTTACGCGACAAAGTTTGTTGCATTTCCGAGTAAGCCCCAGAGGCGAAGTATGTAAAAACCTCCGCAAATTTCTTGTTTATAATTGGCAGAACTTGGACGTCTGAGAACACCTGACTTAACAAGTACTTTTTTCTACGTTTTCGGGTGCCTGATTCTGGTATTAAAATACATATTAATCTTACCATAATATTGCGCATAAGTAACTAACTACCTATGTGTATTTATATTTAGATTAATATTTATTAAAAGAATAAAAATAGATATATCAAAATATGACACTAATTATTTCGTTTTGTTTTTATTTTAGGGCCAACGATTCTCTATTGTATATATATATACCCTTTCATAATATACATACCTACGTATGAATAGGTATATTATGAAATTATTATTTTCTATTATATTTGCTACCTATGTATTTTACAGAGCAGTTCTTATAAAACTAAATTTTATGTATTTTTTTTTATTTACAACGATAATGTAATACAAGCGCGGGGTTGAGTTCTGCCACTCGTCACGCAATGCCTCCAGAATGCAATGGGAAGTGGCGAACAGAGTATCTTTACACTAGGTTCCCTCTGCCTACCCTGCTGTAGGCGGGATATATTTTGATGATATCGTAACTGAAACGTAAACCACTTACAGAATATTTACACCACGTCTTAACACGTGGTAGAGACTAATTGACGGGCGAGCATTACGAGCTCGAGATGACAAGTGCCCGCTAATGAGAGAGTATTTAAACTGAACGAGTGAGTTTACATACAATAATTGCAGTCTTATTCCACATTTTATTGCAATTCTTTTAAAAATTTAAAGACAGACAGACATATAAACATTACTATATGTGTATAAAAAATTAAAACGTGTACACTATCAAGAACCTTTTTATTATTGTTTTTATTTATCAGCATCACGCTGTATCTCGCACGCAGCAGGGTAGGCAGAGGGAACCTAGTGTTGAGACTTAGTGTTAAGTGGGACCTTTTTTATGCATTGATATTTTTTTTTACACCAACTAATATTTCATTTTTTAATGTAATTTTTGCTTTCAAATTGCTTTTTATTAAGAAAAAAACATATATTATGTTTATTTTTGTGCTGCTTATAAATTGTATTCGTATACAATTTTATATTGAAGTTACTTTGCAGTGTGAGGACGTGATATCTACCGAACTACAAAATTATTCATGAAATGAAGTTTTTAATATATTCATTGTTAAAGAACTGTTGTGAAAGTACCTACTGTGTGACAAAATAGATATACATATATTTTTGTCATTATTTATTAGAATTACTTTTCAAAATGTTATTCACGATTTCTCTAAAAATTTATATTTTATTAATTTTGTATAGGCAGGATCTACCTATGTTTATTTAGAGATAATATATACAACATATAATATTTATTGCCGTTTAATGATAGTTAAAACAATTTTAAATTTAAACTTAAAATCATTTTCTAAAACGTTTATGAATTTTATAAGACATCTATACCTAATTATTCAGTCATTAATTTTAAATAAAACCTTATAAGCTTCTTAAGATGTGTTGAAATATTTACAATATTCTTTAAAGATCCACTTGCATTTTAGAATTAAAGATAAATTGCTAGCGCAATTCTTACATTGGTTCATTATTCATTTTATATTGTACGTCGGGGCTTGAGGAGTCGTGATGTAAGGTGGATATAATAGGTCGCTGTGCTCACAGAGTACGTAAGGTTTAATACGAATTTAATATGAATGCAAAATATATTATGATATATATATTTTTTTATTTCGGTGTAATTTTTTTATTTACATAATATTTTTACCATTTCAACAAATTTTCAATTTCAATGTAGAATTTGTTTTATGTCAAATGGAAAATGATATTTTTTAAAAGCATTTAATTAAAGTTTTCATTTTACCAACGATTTTTAATTTAAATCTGTTCAAATTGTAGCGTTCGCTTTAGTGACAAAAAATAATAGTACGTTTATTAAACTATAAAATTCCTAAACTTTAAAGGACCGTTAGTCGAAACCAATTTCATTTGTTATCCAAGAATATTAAACTTGAATTCAAACGGTTTTTAATCACTTTTTATCGTAGACCAGCTTTAGATCATTTTCTACACGCTTTTACTTTCCTTGTATGTATCAATCAAAATAAATAATTAGTGAAAAAAATCTTGGAACATTAGTTTTGACTAATCTCTTGTACTTTTATAGTAAGGACCTGGCGTCGTCGCCAGAAAGTCCAGGATACCGGCAAAATTAAATGTGTTTTACATTTTTTTATACGTTCTTTTTGTTGTTTTATGGCGTTATAGGCGACTTTAAGCAAGTACATTTACAGAGACCCCCCTTTTTGCCTCTAACCTAAGATACTCAATTGAAGTATCGGAACTAAAATTCTCTTTATTGCTTCTTACATATACGAGTATGTTCCATTTCTATACATTTGTGTAGTAGAGAAAAGGGGTCGATAGTATGTTGCACAACTCGTTGATCAATCCTGATTAGAATTTAAGAGTAAGAGCCATTTGGTCAAGTTAATAAAAGTAGTCGTAAAACTGTAACGACTGTCCTGCTCGCAATGGTTGTTACATATAATATTTTCAAATATGAATATTTTCAAATATATTTGCATATATGAAAAATTTTGTTATTTATGAATGTTTTATAAAATGCTCTAATACTGTCTATAACATTAAAAAAATCTAGAAAAGCTTTAGTATAAGTGTACTTTATACACTAAAAGTGTGTTTAATATGTATAAAAAAATGTATTTAAGATGAACAGTTGTTTTCCACATAGCCATGTAGGAAAAGAGAACATAGAGTCACTTTCTACTGGAATTTGGTACAATGCGTGTCCCATTTTTCGTGCCAGAGCACTGAATTGATTGTATTATTAATAACCAAAATAGCATATAAACTGAGTTGCCTGCTGCCTTTATAAATCTCTGGTAAATTGTAATAATATAAATTATCTATGTTGCGATATTTCCTCAAATCTCATACAAATAAAAAAATATATATCATCTATATATATAAAAGGACTTGTCCTCACTGACTTTTTTTTTTTTTTTTTTTTATTGGAAAAGGACAAGGCAAACGAGCGTTCGGGTCACCTGATGATGATCACCGCCGCCCACGACCCCGTGCAGCACCAGAGGAGCTACAGGTGCGTTGCCGGCCTTTGAGGTGGAGATAGACGCGCTTTTTGAAGGTACCCATATCGTACCGACCTGGAAACACTGCCGCGGGTAGGCTATTCCACAGTTCGGTGGCGCGTAGAAGGAAATTCCTACGAAACCGCACAGTAGTGGAGTGCCACGCATCCAGATGGTGTGGATGATATTTAAGTTTGTGACGTGCTGTGCGGTTAGAAAATTCGGCGGCAGGTAACAGGTCAAACAGTTCTTCAGAACACTCACCATGATAAATGCGATAGAGAACGCACAGCGAGGAGACGTCTCTACGCAGAGCCAAAGTGTCCAGCCTTTCACAGCTTACTGGGTCCTTAATGATTCGGACAGCTCTACGTTGTATGCGATCAAATGGGTCAAGCTGATACTGGGGTAAGACGCACGCACAGCCTTAACCGCTGATGGTAGAAACGTTAAATTTGGATAAAAGTTTACTTTCGTAATCTGGACATCCACTAAGAAGGGATTTTGAAAAATTTTACCCCTAAAGGGGTGAAATAGGGGTTCAATGTTTGTATGGAAAAAAATTTAAATCGGCACCGATTTTTATAAAATTTGAAATTTAGATTTTTAAAAGTATTTAATTGAACATGTATTTCATCGTTTTCTAGAATTCTCCCCTTAAGGGTGCAAATAAGGGGTTGAAAATTTGTATGGGAAATATCTTTAAAACGCCACCATTATTATAAAATTTGATATTTAGACTCTTAAAAATATTTAATTGAACATATGTTTCATGGTTTTGTAGAATTCACCCCCTAAGGGTGCAAATAAGGGGTTGAAAGTTTGTATGGAAAAATCTTTAAATCGCCACCGATTTTTATAAAATTTGAAATTTAGACTCTTAAAAATATTTCATTAAACACATGGTTCATGGGTTATTAGAATTCACCCTTAAATACCCAGGCGAAGCTGCGCGCGTCCGCTAGTATAGAATAAAATATAACAAATAATAACAATTTAACATCAACAAAGTGTCAATTATTTCATCAGCACGGACCGATCATACCGCGTGGGCGCCACTTGCGCCATGTCCTGTCAGCTGCCGCCGCCTGAATCTGAACTACTAACTGTTTATACAACGTGGACCTTGGAAAACAACGGCAACTTGGAATAATTCAATTTAGTGAAATACAAATAGGGGGGAGGAGGTAAACTTTGAACTTGGCAGACGCTACTGCATTGTTAAATCTTTAAAGCTTTTCTTATTTATTTTTTCACTGTTGTAGTTTTTATACAAATCTCTAATGATCCTAAATTTTAAGTATTATTTTTTAAATTAACGATATTAGGGCTCGTAGTTATAAATCACTCTCAAGTCTGAGATCGATCTTGAGAGCGTTTATAAATACGGGCCTTAGTTTAGATGCCATAACAAATATAATTTCATCAAATAGAAACCTTATGAGTTGATTTGGATATTTTCACCTACTTAATATTAAATGGCTGTAACGGTAACATATTTTAGCTTAAAATAGATATATGCCATATATTTAAAGTATCTTTACAATAACTCAGTTCAATTATTGTAAAATACATAGAATTCTTCGTAGTAATATAAATACCTCTTGCAGATACCACTGTGCGTCTCATAAATGATTTTGGTTTGAATATGCATACAAAATGAAAACCATACTACATGCATACACGCATAGCTTAAATATTTGCGATGCGAGGAACTGACGTTATGGGGTTTATATCTATGTGCACATTGCTACATTAATAATGCTTATTTCTTATAGATATTTATTTAAATGTATGAAGGTAAGTTAACTAAATCGAATTAAATCACTTTCACGCTGTATCCCGCATAAAGCAGGATAGACACAGGAAACTTAATGTTAAGACAATCTGTAGCTTACTTTACGCCGAGCCTTATTTTTTTGCCGCTGTAGAGCGAAGAAATGAAAATATTTAAAAATAATGATTAATCTTAGGTAATAAAAAAAACAATATAAAAAAACAAAAGATTATACTATATGTTAAGTTAAAAGATATTACTATATGTTACTAATATAATCTAACTTTATATAAACAACTATCTAATATATTACTATTTGCTCTAACACTACATACAGACAGTTTCAATTCCCTTAGCTTATTCAGATAAAGCTCTTAGGTTCTCCAAACTTTCGCTCTTGTTGTGCAAATATTTAAGCCAAACTCGTGACATATCTTCTATTATATGACATAGGTAGCAGCTTCTAAGCACTATATTTTATATTATAATAAATAAAATCCGATTCACGCTGTATCCTCAAGTAGCAGAGTAGAGGGAACCTAGTGTTAAAACACTCCGTTCCCCACTTTCCACTGAATTTGAATACTAATCCGAAAGAAACCACAAATATACATTAAAATACGATATTAATAGATGATTAATTAATAATTATGACACTAAATTAAATATATAGTATTGTATATCAAGAAACTTACACCAATCTAATATATGTAAGGCATAACTTTTTCCATTCTGTAAACAAAAGTTGTATCATAATTTCAGAATTGCGTGACTAAAGTCGATACTTATAAGAACACATTAAGAAAATCTTGGAGTTATAGTAATAGGAGTTATTTTTAACTGTTCTTATAAAATAATAGTTCGGTATTTAACTTGTATGGATTATTATTATTTGTTGGTCATACACTTTTCTTCAAACTGCATACATATTTTATGCTTTGAGTATTACCGTTTTATTATTATTTGGAAATAAGGCTATAATTTACTATTTAAATAATATATTTTTTAGTTTCACATATTATCTCTAGCGAAGTAGTCAGAAAGAACGGCGTGCCAAATGCCACGGTCCCGGTAAACGCGGCAGGTTCTGGATTTGATTACCACTCGGGTAAGTATAAAAATATTAATATATATCCATCAAATTTAATATCCTTTTATTATTTAACAACTAATGAAAGATAAATAAAGATAATTTGAAAAGAAGCGTCAATAAAATAATGACAAAAAAAGCCAACGGCACGCGGTGTTCCCAGGCGGTCACCCATCCAAGTACTGACCGCGCCCGACGTTGCTTAACTTCGGTGATCGGACGAGAACCGGTGTGTTCAACGTGGTATGGACGTTGACAACAAAATATATTAAAGAACTGAACATTATAGTGTGATAGAGTTACACAGAAATATTAAAAACACAAGAGCCATGTTAAATTTTTCCATTTTTAAGCTGAAGGCTGTTGTGAATTTTTTACATGTCATTTTTATAACATTTTCATCTCTCAAACAAGGCAAATCGCGGCGTTGAATTCCGCTAATCAACTCGCAATTCCTCCAGAATCCGAAGTGTCTTGACACTATGGTCGCATGTTTTCTCCGCCTACTCTGATAACGAAAAACGATAGTGAAGTTTAAAGTAATAATCTTTAATAATGTGCTATAAATTTTATATAACAATGCGCCTTAAATTTCCAATACCTAATTCATATAAAACTAGTAAAATAATAAAAAATAAATCAATTACAATTATTTATTAAGCTGAAGCGGCCGACATACATACGGACACGTGCGTTCTACATTTCGACCACCTTATTATTTTTGTATTAATTACGTGAGTCACGCTTAAAGCGAGACAATTGTGTAAAATTATTTATTATATATATAAAAATATATTCTAAATATATTTTTAAGTAATTGCTGTATTTTGTCTATTGCAGTTTATTTGAATGGACAGAAAATCTTATAAACATATCAAAGACTTTTTAAGGTAATTTATAAAAAATACTAGATTTTAATAATGCGCAATTGCGCAATGTTGCATATATGTCTTGTTAGGAAAACAGCAGCTATAGAATTTGATACTAAGCAAATAAGGCGAAGTGAAGAACGAAAATATTACAATTCTTTGCTTACACAATTAAAAAAATAGTTTTTTTTTTATATAAATAAATAAACTATAATTCCAACTCTAATGGATATTTATATACTGTCAGAGTTTAGTAAGTTAAATTGTATCGGACCGACCCTCAAAATAGTTTAAGCGTGTAGTTGGATAGTTCTAACTCAGTGCGGCCAAAACTTACGTTATATAAACACCGCAGTTCCATTAAGAGACTCCTTAGAATATTCTGAATAAGGATTTTACTTATATTGTTTTGCATTTTTATCTAATTATAATTAAAGGAGCGAATTGTCGTCGCTACAATATATCTCTAGAAAACGTTTTTATTTGACATAATTATGTACATTATATTATTATACTAGCAGACACGCACAGCTTCGCCCGCTTATTTGTATCCTTAGGGGTGAATCTAATAAACCATGAAACCCGTGTCCAATGAAAAATGTTTAAGAGTCTGAATTTCAAATTTTATAAAAATCGGTGCCTTAAAATTTAAGATTTTTTCATACAAACTTTCAACCCCTAATTCACCTCTTTATAGTAAAAATTTTTCAAAATCCCTTCTTAGGGTGTCAACATTACAACAATAAACATCTGTCCAAATTTCACATTTTTACCATTAGCGGTTAGGGCTGTGCGTGCGTCTTAAGTCAGTCAGTGAGAGGAAAAAGGACATGTCCTTTTATATATATCTAGATTTCAATTACATTTTTCTCATAGTTCTTTAATTCTTAACTATGACTCATAGAACCACATTCCACAGGACAAAGAACCACATATAATATTTTTAATAACATTTAAGTAAATAAGCTTTCAAAGAAAATTATCTCCATAGAACGGTGCTTTGTGACTGTCAAGTCTAACACAAATTTATCGCGAGGTTCCGTACAATAGTTAATTATGCTTATCTCAGACTTCCTTGTTAACCTTATACGTGTGCCTTCAGCGAGGTCACTTAGCAAAAGTACCTACCTATTGGCAATCAATATTCTTGCGAATAGAAAGTGATCATTCTTATTGACTTATAGCTATACTTTAATAAATATTTATTAATATATATTGTTTTACTATATGTTAAATGTAATTAAATATTATATCAATCTATATGTAAAACGAATTGAAACTTTACTAATCTTCTTTTAACTCTAATATAGTTTTACTTTTATTCATCCAATTCAGTCCATCATATCATAATATCTAATGCATAAAATCGTACTAATAGATTCCTTTTGGGCCATCACAGGAGCCACTAGGTACAACACTTCTACGCCTATTTTTATGTTATTCTACTTATATTACAAATACGAAAGTTTGTGAGGATGGACATTTGTTCCACTTTAACGCAAAAACTACTGAACAGTTTTAGATTAAACATCAACATAGCACATAGACCGCAGTTTATGTAAGGATCTTGTATTATTTGGCTTTAATATAGCAATAAATTTAAGCGGGCGAAGCCGCGCGTAGGTCGCAGTAGTAACATTAAAAACTAAACCATATAATGAATCCGTTGCAACTATTCTTATTGTAAAATATCCTCAACTTTGTTATGGAATGCTGATGTCACTATCCTTATATCGGCAGTGATAACAATCTAGATTACGTGATAATAGGTTAACGCCCAATATTAATAATGTATCTCCTATCTCCAGTTAACGTCTATCTCGTACTGTCCGACATATGTATCCAATCACTAACCTGCATGCCTACCTCCATCTCTGTCTATTTCAATCTATGGTAGCAATTTTTGGATTAGGATTGGTTATTAACATTGGGCGTTAATGAACTATGCACGCTGCAGGTAAACTAATGAATAGTCGATAATACTGAATATTCGATGAAAGGCCTATATATTATAAAATAGTGGCATCGTATTATCTTAACGTATTAATAATATGTTATGTATATGTGGAAATTGAAGATAATTTGGAAAAAAAATCTGTCCTGTGTTAAATTCCTGTCAACTGAACCGGAAACTTTGACAAGTTTCAAAGTTCTGAAGGCTATACTTAAATTATAGTCTGTTATACATGTCACCTCAACAATAACTACTGAAATGATCTTGATGAAACTTATTGCCAGAGCTAAGAAATGAAAATATTAAAAAATATAAATTTATTACCTCGAGTGGGAGTCGAACCACAACCGTCACATTACAGTCAAACCCTTGCACTTTGCGCCACGAAGGTATCCAACTAAATACTACGATAAAATTTTATAGAGACTTCAAATAATATAGAAGTGAAGCTACATAGAATGTGGACTATACGAGGGTAGTCATAACAAAATCTACTAGTTTCACTTTCAAGTTATTATCAACATTACTGTATGAGCAACCATACAAGTATGGAATCGATTAATAATAAAAGATAATAAAGAAATACACGATTGGAAGTATTAATAACAAACAAATATTTGTGACATATTTATT
Organism: Heliconius melpomene melpomene; assembly: GCA_000313835.2. NCBI lineage: Eukaryota > Metazoa > Arthropoda > Insecta > Lepidoptera > Nymphalidae > Heliconius > Heliconius melpomene. The sequence goes on from HE671901.1 coordinate 70,887, forward strand.
TAATACACTTATTCCACCTATTAACGATTGAATTAGCCACTCTACAATAAAGAAAAATGAAATCAGCTTCACGCTGAATCCCGCACACAGCAGGGTAGGCAGAGGGAACCTAGTGTTAAGTCACTCCGTTCCCCACTTTCTGCCGAAAAGAAACAGTTCCCAAAACGACAGATTACATCTCCTACAGTTATTTAACTATATTTTTACAATCAATCCTAGCAACACACTAACTCGAATGCCAATTTTCCTTATCTGATAAACCTAACAACTGATATCAATAAAAATGCAGCTCTCGTACACATCTCGACGTTTGCTGCTCCTTAAGTTGCATCTATGCATTCAATGAATTTCTAATGTACGCTATTTTATTCAAATGCGAGTAAGAAGACAATGGAAAAATGTTTATTGTAATGCTTAGATGGTTATGTATGGCAGTCGTTTTGTTCCAAAGCTCGGTAATACGATTACAAACGAATGTCATTAAAGCGGTCTACAGTCGACGATTCCATTAAAAATGCAATTTTAAAACTATGTCAATGTGTTCATAATTTCTGTTTCTAATATTTTGTTGTAACATAATTAGTAATGCATCGCTGTATCACATACAAAGCAGGGTAGGCAAAGGGAACCTAGTGTTAACCTCATGCTTCCCCGAATTCTGTAATAATTACGTGTTGAGTGGCGGAATTCAACGCCGCGCTTTGCCTCGACACCGGGGCGAAGGAATGAAAACATATATTATCAACGTCACGCTATATCTCGTACAGAGCAGGGTAGGCATAGAGAAACATTACGTTCCTCATTTTCCGCCAAACTCTGAAGACCTTGCGTGTTGAGTGGCGGACTTCAACGCCGCGCTTTGCCTCGACACCAGAGTTCGCTCTTCTAAACGAAAATATCAATCCAAATGGTAATTACCTATTTCATATTATTTACATAAATCAAACTTGATTTGTGGCATACATTAAATACCTACCTAGCATAAGTTAATCATATGTCGAACATTTATCTTGTCGTCAGTGGAAAACACAGCAATCGATTTGTTAATTTCGACAGTCACACCTGCTGCGGTCACGATCTCGGCTTAGCAAATTAGATATTGCAATATAATATAAGCTATTATCTACTGAATATGTACCCGTGTGTTGTCATAGTAAATGTAGCCCTTATATGTTGTGTAATCACGTATATATATAGAATTAATTAAAAAAGACCGAAGGCAATATATTAGGATTCAATATAAAAACAGCGAATAATATATTTTACTATCATCTATCATCCAATTGCACTTTAATAAAAAACTTTTTATAGCTTCAGGCTGTATTCCGCACATAGCAGGATAGGCAATGGTAAGCTGGGAACCTATGAAGACACTACATTCTTCATTAAGACCCTTCCGGGAAATGGAACTTTGGCATTGCTTATTGAGTGGCGGAACCAAACGCCGCACCTTTCCTCGTTACTACAGTGAGGAAATAACGTAAAATTGAACCCACGACCCTCGCGTTTACGGCCTAAAAGGTAAAATGTATTTTATGTAATTTAAAATAAATTTGGGTAATACAAACCTGTCAACTGCATGTCGTCGTCTCCATTGCCGACGCCGTCGCGGAGTGCTGTCCAATGAAGAAGACCAATCTGCGACATCAACAATCCCCAGTCCAGGTCTTGCAGCATTTCTAGACTCTACATTTCTGGCACTTTCCAGGAGTATCGCCGTATACTTTGTTATCAACATTTTATCACATTTATAGACGAAGTTGTTAAAAAAATGTTCACTTCACTGATTTATTTGTTAGATATTTATTAGCCAAAATACAATTTTCAATTATAACTTCTATAATGAAAACTGTCAAAAGAAAGCCAAATAATATAAATTTCACTGCACTTTTTTCTACTTAAGCGTTAACAACTGCACGATAGCACACGAACTGTGCTGGTACGTCCGCGTCACGGCGTGGTGACCACCACCACCATTATACCCTTCCAAACAACGGATATAGTAAATTATGCTGTACTCCCACACGCAACGTCCTATCCAATACACGAACGACATGCACTTAGTACCAATATAACTATAATAATGTAAGATGTCCAATTCTTTGCTTCCTGCATCGATGCTGATGATTCTATGAGAAGTTCTGTGATTATTTTGTTAATAGTAACCTAAAGGATATCTATGTAGTCTAAACATAAGCAAATTTAACTTATGGGAATAATATTTTTTAAATAGGTCTACAATATTTAAAACACAATAAAAAACAAATATTATAACTCAATTTAATAGTAAATGAAAAAAAATCTACAAAATAATTCAAGTCAAGAAAAACAAACATATTATTAAATTCTAGTACAATTAACGTTGACAACTGGGGTCGTTGACCACATAGCATTTATTCTGAAAATAAACTAGCATTTACTCTGGAAATATCTACTATAATAGATCTCATAGCGTAGTATTTGCACCAAGCCTTGTATAAACTTTATTGCTGGGGTCATTTCGTTCTACGAGTACCACAATTACAGAGAGCTATTTCGACCTACCACTTAAAAGGCGATTACTAGAAATATACGTATTGATTGAACCCATACTGATTCTTTAAACAATGAATGTTAAAAAATATACATATTTCGTTTTAGATTTTTGTTTATAGCGCGTAATGAAATGTATCGTATTACAACTTCCTTTTACATGAAATTCTAATGAATGAATCTTCGTTGTTTAATAAATGTAACGAATATATTTAGATATAGATATAGTTTTTTTTTTTTTTTCTGGAGTGTCTTAACTCTGGCTCTGGCTACCCCGCTGTGTGCGGGATACAACATGAAGTTGATTTTTTTTATATGATATACGAGTACTTATTTTAAATACGTAATATTATAATTTTAAAACAAGGACAAACAATATTAGGTATTTTGAAAATAACATTGACTGGTAGATTGTATGAAATCTGAAGTTAATTATTAGTAAAAACTTCCTAAAAATATCTCACTTAAAATCAACAAATCTAAGGCTTTAATACATTTTTAACTCATAACTTCGTTAAAATGCATAATAAACCAAAACCATAACTAAAAACGTACCATAAAGTTGTCCAAGCACAGTAGACATGGATCGTTTACCGCTAACGGATTGCTTTATCTCGGGATCTGCCTCGAATAATTGCGGGACTTCCTTTACGAAGATAATTTATAAACGACAATATGTTCAGACGAGCGCCTTTCAGAGATCGTTCTCTCTTAATTGCCGGTCCTTTTTGTTATGAAATGTTCAAATATAATATTAATTTTATGAGCAAGCATATGGAATTTATATTTTTAATTGCATTTCAATGGAATCTTGTATTTTTTATAATCAAAGACTGCAAAATACTACATTACAATCGCATTTAACATAAATAAGCCACTTTATACAATTGTAATATGAATTAATTTTCTGTAATTGACATGAGACATAGGCCTCAAGTTCGAGGACAAATTATATAAATATGCAGGAACTGACTCTTACTACTTACATATATGGTGGAGCCTGTTTCTTACTGGTATTAGTTGACTGCCTTAAACGGCAACATCGATTACGAATGATGACATTTTATGCTTAGGTCGTAGCTCATCCTTAAGATCGAAGTTTATAGGCATCGAGAATTACCTTATGTGATATATGAAGCTGAATGCTGCTAATGGTAGTTTAGATTTTAATTAATGTTAGAAAGATTAAATATGAATTATTATATAACGCTTTTTAATATAAGAGTTAGACTAAAGCTATCAATACATTTTGAAATATTTCCATTAATAGGTCACGTAAATAATTATTTTCAGTAGGAAACATCGCAACATTTATTATTAAGTACCCTTTTTAATATTTGTATAATATTTGAACTAAATTAAAATAATATAGAATAATATTAATGCAGATATATAATATAATAAAATACATATAATATAAATATGATAAATTCATCATCACAGTACATTAGGTGTCACAGTTGTACGAAATGCTGACACTTGTAAATAGTACTCCAGCGATAAAACACGGTAATGGCGTGTCAGCTTTGCTTGTAACTATAGATTTTGGTGTCCAATATAAAATGCTTCACGTTTACTTTGTCAAATAATGAAACAGATTATTAATAATTCAAATTTTAGGCTTTATTTTAAGTTATAATAAAATATGTCTATTTTCTCAAATTTACTTAAATGTTATTTAAATGTTGTTATTTAATTTATATATTTTTGCATATTTTTTTAAGTTACAAGGCGAAAGTGGTGTAATTTATTAACAGTACCTCATGTAGAAGATTATGTATGTAATTGTTTAATTGTACAATTATTACTTTATAGATTTTGAGTTACGTCTTTATTTACATATATATTTTTTGCAAATCCAAACTGTATTTTGTAGGGTAGCGGAACTCAACGCCGTGCTTTTGTCTTGGTACTAGAGCGAAGAAATGAAAATATTAATAAAATAAAAAATAATTTATTCCCCTGAGCGGGAACCGAACCCACAACCGTCGCGTTACAGTCACACACTTGTGCCCCTGTGCCAGGACTAACTTATTATATAACTATTTATATACACAGTTTAAAAATATATACAAATATTCCAAACAAAAGATAAAATTGAAATTGTCAATGACTACTTAGATCATAGAAGGTATGTAAGCAGTATTATGACAACGATCAGCAACATTGAACGTTGTGGCACAAAGCCAAGGAATGTCACAGCCGTAAAGTTGAGACTTGCGTAGAAGCATTATCGCGAAAACTTATTTTAAATACACTACTTATATTCGTAAATATTCAATGAATTCTTCATAAATAATTAAATATATTATTATCTACTATGTGTCATAAAATATAGATACAAATGATTGTTACATATATATATAGATATATATAAGTTTGATTAAATTGACAATTATTAGAAAATGATGAATTTACAACGACCATCAGTGGGTGTCGATTAGGTCATCCGTTGTTCGACAAGTTAGTTAGCATTGAATCATATTCTAGTTATTCCTATCAACACATATATCACAGCGTTGTTTTTCACAAAATAAAAGGGAAACTGTGCCAATGAACTATACCAGAAGTACAGTTCGCTCAAATCTAAACTTCACCATATCAAGTTAAAAGACAGTATTGTACCGACAGTTGCACTTTCCAAAATTTCTCGTTAAAAATTAGGTCGAAAGTTTAAAAAAACACTTGTAAAGGCAGTTCACTGTATGGCACTAAACTTGAAGACGTATAAGTTTCGCAATCTCAAATCGCGCTAACCAATCGTCCGGTCGGAAACGTCGGCGCCGGCGCACTGACTTAAGAGTTAAGCGTGCGCACGCGCACAGGACGAGTTCCTTTTAAACCAAATGCATTTCGGAATTCTTATTACGGATGTTTTAATTAATTATTTGGATTACAGTAAAAGGTGGACGGCCTTTCTTCCAAACAATCCAGATCGATCGTAGTGTACTTTCCTTTTTAACAAGTCAGAGTTATTAATTATTCACTTTATGTATTTATACATTTGTATTCGATTAAGAGAAGCAAAAAGTTTTATGAGAATTTCTAAAGAAAACTACTAAAATTAGTAAAAATAATGATCTAAGCACAAACATGCCCAAATAAAATAAAACAAGTCGCAATTTAGTTAACAGTAAAGTTATGAAACTTGGACTATTACCAAATTTGAATTGGAACATATTCTTATTAAACTGTCATATACTAAATATTATAAGGAAAACTTTTATCAGTATCAACAATGCTTTCACTAACGTCATTTAAAACAACAGTATTATGTAATTTAATATCCAGTTAAATTATTCTAGAATATAAACATAAAATGATATACCGTAGTGCTGAGTTTACCTACACTCCAATCTTTCCAGAGTTTCAGTTAAAAAATATTAATAACTATTAATAGTTACCATATTTATATGTATACTAAGTAAACCATTACAAATAAAATAAAATGAATGTCCAGTGCATTAGGAGGTCAATTTATTTTTTGTGTAGATAATACATGAAAATTAGAAACGGAAACGTGCTAAATAGACGAGCATAGTAATAAAAACGACGTATTCACAAAAAAACAGCACACGAAGGCGGCGCAACCCTTTGACGGTGCTGTCAATGCCCCACGGATTCCGCAATAAAACTGAATATCCTTAAAAGGGCACCGATCTCAAAAAAACGATATACAACTTTCCTTTTCAAAGGGATGAGAATGTATTATGGCATAATGTTATCTGGACATAACCTTTTATAGGCATGTGCGAGTCGTAGAGCAAAAAAGGTCGAATGATACGAGCCGGCCATTACACCGAATAGGTTGCTAACGTCCGAACGAAAGTAAAAATATCGCAGTTGAGGTGTTTTATTATCACATATTAGTCTTTTATAGAACATTTGGTTTTTTAAACGTTTTGGTGAAGCTTTATTAATTCCGAGTTGCTTGTAAAGTTGTTTTTTAGGGTTCCGCACCTTAAAAGAAAAATACGGAATCATTATAAGATGAGGTTGATGTCCGTCTGTCAAGACCATTTATTTAGAGATCAGGTGGAGGTCTCAAAGTGAAATTAATATAAAACATCAGACCAGAGTCTACCTTGGAGCACAGAAACAATAAATATTCAAAATTAACGCAATCGAAAGAAACGACCATTTGTACATATTTTTTGCTGCATTTTGCATGAAATTTACCGCGTAATCAAAACCTGTAGGATACTTCTCGTGGACCTAAGAGCACGAGTTGAAAATTTACAATACAAATAAAGGAAAAAATCCGAAAAGTAAAATTTAAATGTATTTTACAGCAAAAAAAATAAGTTTGTCAACTTTTATAAGCTATATTTCCAGTCTACCTATAATTTTAAAATTGATACGGAACCCTCGATGAGTGAGTCTGACTCGCGCTTGACCGGTTTCAACGAATTTATTACACAACCTAGATTACTATTCTCACCTTAGTCGATTCTTACTTGTAACATGACTTGATTGATGATATTTGAACCCGCACTCGTTTGCAATAGTTTCAGTTAGCCTCGTCTTTAATATGATTGTAAAATCGATTGAGATAAACAGAATATATAATAAATAATATTTATTAAACAACGAATACATTGCTTAAGATCCAAAAATATTTTACTAAAACTAAGTTCGTGGCCTTCATTTTAATTTATGTAATCATCAAGAGAATAGCTGTTCAGCTTCTGCGAGGATGCTAAAATTTGTATCCATTCTACCTGGCACCTTCGGGAACCCGACTAATGAAGGCGGGCTATGAATACATATTGCAGCATTAGTCTTTCAATGATACTGCATAATTAATAACAACAGCGCTCTTCACTTCACTAGCAAGATGCTTTTAAGTCTTTAGAATGTAACAGACAAGTTCGAGGACTTGAATTAATTTATTTGCATTAAAATATGTGTTTGGATATATAAAATTTGTAAATATCAAGGAATTGTTAAACTTATTGTATTTATTTATAGAGCACGAGAAGATCATAAAGAAATACTTTAATTTTATATATAAAACTTAAAAAAAAAATGAATATTAAACGTACATTTGTATACTTGGAAGTTGAAAGGAAACTTTTAATCAACATACTATACACTTACATATAATTATACCACGGAATTAATAAATTCACAACTAAAATATTATTTTTAACAAAATAATCTTCATAATTATATTATCAAACAAAATGTGTGGCCATTAAATTGGCTTATCTGTGCAATTATTAGCACTGTATAGTATTCTTAATTAATTTAGCATCGGGCGAAGCGTAAAATCGCTAAAACCCTGTAATGGGTTGAGATGGCTCTAACCGATTACAAATATATATGCTACTGAGTCGCTTTTAGACGAATTAACTGAATTTATATTGTAAAATTAAATATTTTGTTTGGTTAAACGCGCTAATCTCAAAAATTATCAGGCCGATTATTTTTTTTGAGTTTTAATATTCTATTTATCGAGGAATAAAGGAGGGAAGGAGAAGGTCAAGGTATATTGTAAATAGTTTCGGTGTCATCCGTTGTACCTGCACTCAGAGCTCAAAAAAAAGTGCTTAATAATAAACAATAAATAGTCATTTAATTACTCGATCAATGAATTTGAAACCTACTTCAAAATATAGGGGGTTAACACTTCGACTGGTACGGTACCAGCAACCTTCTCCAGGTCATCGGTCTATCGACCTGGCCCCTACGTTACGCTTGCCAATGCTCTTTTTGTTACACACATAATAATAAATATTAAATTACTTCTAAATATTCCGTTAAAAATGAATAACAGTTATCGTATTATAAAAATGATATATTAGCACCGATTCCAAGAAAAAGGGATTTTAAATACCTATTTAGATATATAAATATCAAAGATTTCATAATATTTATAAATAATTAATATTTTACAATATAATTATTAATTATACGTTTATCATTTCATATGGCAGATAAATTGCACATTAACCTTTCCAACTGAAATAGCAAGACAATATAAAGAACACTGTTAGAATTGAAGGTCTGTCTGTAACATTCTAAAGTAATATCATCATTATAGTTAACTAGGAAACTGACCGGTTAAGTATGTAACTGGAGGATGTGTATGTGGTGAGTCATTTATATTTATTTAATTTTATCTTTTTATCCGTTGCTATTCTTTAATCGGTGTATATAATAATAAATAGAGTAAAATTATAGAGTATAATTATAGTAATTACAGTTTTGAAATTAATTAAGCATAATGATTTGCCTTATTTTTTCCCTAGCCTGTACTGTCCCATTGTTGGGCAAAGGCCTCCCCCTCCACTTCTTCCACTCTGGTCTACTTCGCGCTATTGAGTACCAGTCAGGCTTGTAATGGTCGTTTCGCCATCTCCGTTTTGGTCTGCCAATTCTCCTTTTAGAGTTCGGAATCCAACTGGTAGAAGATTTCGCCTAAAACTCTTCAGGCATGATTTGCCTAATACATCAAAAACAACACGTATAAAATTGAAAACTAAAAGCTTCCCACACAAGAAATTCGTTTTCTGTCATAAATAAAATACATATAAAAAAAACTTTTATTATATATTGTATTTAAAAGCGACTTCCGATATATCCACATTCATATAATATTTTAATGATACCTACTAAAATATCCCTTATTATCGATTGTGCACATTAGCGGGTTAACTATGTGAAATTTTAACACTTAATTATTAACATATCAATGATTACGCACACTCATCCCCCTCGTAGGGTATTATATTATCGTTTCATTTTCAATACAAATTGAATGAGTATTGTTTCAATTCAAAATGGTAGACACGTGGGGAGGGGGGAGGACACGGAGTGATTAATTGTTGGTTTTTGTATATTGATTTTTCAAGTTAAACTACTCGAAAACGACCATATCTCGAAATGCTTTAAAGGCGCCACTACTATATAATATCGCCGTTCTTTCTGACCAAATTGTAAAATAATAATTAATGGAGATCTTATTTTATCTGGCTAGCAAAGTAGTTAAGGGTTGACGATTCAATTATAATATACATACTTAAATTGAGTTGGTCATTTCATGATAAGCTTCATTAATATCATTAAGTTGTCTATATTAAAGTATATCCACAAATTATAGAGAACCTAGATACCTAGATACCCAGAGTACCTAGATTCTATTTTATATTGGTTCCACTAGATTTCATACAAAAGCATAATTAATTTTCTAGAAACATGAAACTAATGTGTTACATAAATAACAAATAGCCCAAGTTAACTCCATAAATAATCCCCTTCATCTTTATTCAGGCTCGATACCCAAGTTTCCCTTGAGTAATGACGAAAACACATGTGGAAATTATAAACTAAATATAATGAAAATGAAACATACGAAGTTCTATCAGATAAAGTGAAATCACCTTCACGCTGTATACCGCCCACAGGGTACGCAGAGTAAACCTAGAGTTAAGGCACTCCGTTCCCCACTTTACTGAATTCTGGAGGCTATAGGATGGATAATGGATATTTCATCTCTTCGAGTGGGGATCGAACCCACAACCTGTCGCGTTTATAATCACACGCTTGTGCCCCTGCAGCACGACTGGCCTCTACTTTTCATCTTTAAAGAACCTCTTCTTGATATTCTTTTACAAAGATCACAATGTAAACAATCCAGAAGTATACTATGAATTTAACTCAAGTAAATGATAGTCAAGAGCAATAAAATCTGAGCGGCGCAGGTACTCCCCCGGAGTGATTAATTTCCTCGCCGATCCGCTTGGACACTTGATGGACTACATTTTCTATTATAGGGTTAGCACAATCTTAGAAATGTTTTTTTAAAGGAGCTCATATTGCTAACTGCATCATACACAAATAAACACAGTCATTATCTGCTAACTATTGTTTTTTTTTTTTTTTTCGGACTTGACTTTAATGCTGTTAGCCTTACTGGCCTTTACAGCGACACCGGGTGGGTAGGGAAGAGGGTACTCTGTCCCTGAAAATATGCAGGCACTGTGTGGCTGCCTGTGGGGAGTGCCGACGACGCAAGGGCGCCCCCTGCGGGGCTCGAACCTCGGCTTGCGGTCGTCGAGCGGACTGGGAGTTTCCCTATTCTAAGCAAAGCCGGCCGCGACACAGAAGCCGCGGCCGGGGGATAAAATTAGACTAATCTAAGGGAGCTAACGGTCCCTAACCGCTGGACCCGACGGCGCCGAGGCGCCGCCGGGCCGTGAGATAAGCTTGACTACGTCGTCGGTTCCGGCGACGACGGTGTGTGTGTCGTGCGTGTGTAGTGTGTTTCCTACCTACGTACGGGCCGTTTGCTACGGTAATGGCGTCATCGGGGTCTAAGAGGACGCTACGCGGGCGTCTACGAATCGCGTGAGGCGTGTAATTACACGCCTCGGCGACGAGGGGGTTCGCGTGCGAGCCTGCGCGCTCAAAGTAGCGCTTCGCTAAGCGTTTGCAGTGCTCGTGAATCGATTCCAGTTCAAAATCTCTATGTAGGTCGACATTACGCACGTACCAGGGGGAACCTGATGCGATGCGCAGGAATTTGTTTGCACTTTTTGCAAGGGAGCAAGCTTGGTGTGCGCGAACGCAACGCAAGCGTAAGTGAGGACAGGTCTAA
>HE671902.1:3593-32605 GCA_000313835.2 Heliconius melpomene melpomene
TTTTTCTTATTTAAAGGATACACTTCAAGGATAGTTTGATGAAAGTTTGGTTAGGTTCCGATTATAAAATTTGGTCAAAATTGAGAAAATTTGTTTTTATTTTGCTAAATTTTAATTATACTGGAATAGTTACAAGGGAAAACTTTGTTAAAATTATTGTCAGAAGTAAGATTCCCCATCGTTGCATTTCTTTTCAACCAACCTCAAAAAATATGTTTTCATTTTCAACCGACTTCAAAAAAGGGAAAGAATATTTTTTTATGTATTTTCTTGTCAATATACCAAAATGTTAGTTTCCACAAAAATAATACCTACCTAATTGAGTCAAGTTTTACATATCACAACAGATGCCACTCGTTATCAACCACTACCACCACAACCAACACTCATTTAAAAAGTATCCTTTTAAGGTTACTTATCACTTAAAATCGTAAAAAGAATTAATTTTGAACAAAAAAAACTGAAGCGAAAAACAACGAACTAAAAAGTAAAAGATAATTTTATATAAATAAAACTTATTTTGATTTTGTTAAACCAAAATAATAAACAAAGATTTTATAGCTTTATCTTTTCGCGCTCAATATGTATATGTAATTCTTTGGTAATAGTTTTTATCTTATTACTGCAATCTTTGAAAACTACATCCGCTGCTTTTTGCATCAACTCATATAACCTCATAACCTCGAGTTGATTTTCGAGCATAAGTCCGCATGTTACTAAATTACAATACTTTTTAGTATGAAAAATTACAATATTTACATCCCATTATTGGTACAAATGAATTAGCGAAAGTTTTTCCGAGGTCACAACATGCCCCAAAAAAAGGGAACATCTAGCCCAAAAACATGTGTTGAAAAAAAATTTAATATAAATAAGATTAGGAAAAATACAAATAATTTACAAATAGTGTTCCGAAATAGTAGATAATATAGGTAAAAGAAACACTAAAATACTCGAGGCTAATCGTTACAATTTGTGAGACAGACCAAAAATATCAAATGCGAAAATATTTACAAACGTGCACCAGCGACACACGTGTGCTATTCCATTAGTTTCGGGTGCCACTGGATTGTTCAATATGATAGCCATGGGTGCGCTATCACATTGCATTTCACTATATGTTTACTAAATATTCCTATCACTTTTCCCCGCGAAATTATTTCCATCGGAACAACTTACCTCGGTAACTTTTAGCCCCGCTCTCCCCTATATAAATTTTAATTTTATAAGTCCAGTAGTTTTATCTGTGCATCGTCACTCAGTTACTGAATTATTTTTTTATATATCTTATATAACATAGATAATATAATTTATTACATAACCATATTTCAAAGTTTCATTGAAAACTGTTATTGAACTGTACAACTTGTATCGGTGCGGAGCATCTGTCGCCGAACTCCACGCTTATCGACAACGTTAGCAAAACTTACCACTGACAAACTGATCTCTCATTGTGTTTGTATGAAACTTTGAACTCTGAATTGTTATGTATAAGCCTAGAATTAATGGTTATTATATTATTTCATATAATGTTATAAAATAAATCGCTATTTTGTTATTTTATGATCTATTAACGATTTTATGATTTATTTCTTTAGAAAACGTATAGAAATTTGAACGTCGCAGAATTTGGACCCGCACCTCTTGGAAACCGTCGAAGCGCTCTGACTACTATGCCATACACTCTCATCTATCTCTCATCTACGTCGAAATACCTACACGTTTTTTACAACTTATATAACATTAGTGGACCCGGACGCGGCTTGAACTATAAGAATATTTTCGCGTCGGTCATACTCATACTATGCCGCCCGAAGGCTAGATCATTTCGAATCAGTGACATCTCCTTAATTATTTATTAGAATGTTATACAGTAAACTATAATTTCAATCTAGATAAAATGCTAAAAGTGGCTATTATATTTATTTTCATAAGGATGAATATCAAAATGTCGCGGTAATGGTCGCGTAGCGACGCGACGGTTGTTATTAACATGGCAGAATTAATTGCATGTTAAATTAGAAAGTACTTTAAAATATATTAGTATATATGTGTAATGTAATGTTATATAGCCTATAGCACTTCTGAAGAATGCAGCTTTCATACAAAACAAAAACATAGTAAATCGAACCAGTAGATCCAGAGATCTTAGCGTTCAAACAAACAAACAAACTCTTCCGCTTTATTATATTAGTACTAGTGGAACCGGACGCGGCTACGCCTGCTTGAACTATAAGAATATTTATTAAATATTATATTATATATTTATTTTTACAAGGATGAATATCAAAATATAAGTTCATTTTGGGTGACGTTTTCTTAAAACAACAAAGAAACTTTGCAAACCGGTGCTTAGCAACGACGGTTGTTATTAACATGGCAGAATAAATTGCATGTCAAATTAGAAAGTATTTTAATTTATTTGTACATATGTGTAATGCAATATTATATAGCCTATAGCACTTCTGAAGAATGCAGCTTTCATACAAAACAAAAACATAGTAAATCGGACCAGTAGATCCAGAGATCTTAGCGTTCAAACAAACAAACAAACTCTTCCGCTTTATTATATTAGTATAGATAGATTACAAGAATTACAGCACTAGTAATTTTTGCTTTATTTTTTATATGTGGATAAAATTATGGGAATCGAACCCACTATTTGCGCGATTACAATTGCACGTTTGTTCCCCTTACGCCAGGACAAGCCTAATTCGCGATATTTAAAGTAAACAATAATATGTAAGTAAACGCTAAGTATAATGAAATTTTACTTAGCACCAACTTATCGTCACTGCGAAACTTACTTTAATATAAATGGAATATTCATGAACAACTTGTGAACTATAAAGCTATTAACCTTATTAAATCTAAATAAGTAGGGAAGTATTTATACCTAAGGCAGTTTATGTATGTCATTACCGGCTAACTAATGGTTCCACCAAGGAACTGAATATATTAGTTCTATTTAAAGTTTAATTATAATATTCTAATAATATGGCTAGTGGCAATACGCTACGGACCTAGAGGGATCGTCGAGCGAAAAGGATAATTGTAGAATAGTAAGTATAATACAGTTTTTTGTGAGAGTTGAAATGTATAGGGATTTGAACCAGCGCCTCATAGAAACTGTCCAAGAATCACTAAGCATACGCATACGTTACGTAGAACCTATGCCTTAGTAAGCAGAGAGATTGTTTTTTTTTTTCGTAAGTGTTTAAAAATGTATATTTTTTTTTCTTTTTTGACATTACATAAGTGTAATGGACCATTGCACTGGTATAATTGAAGTGTGTTTAAATCCCGCCGTCTCACGAATTCAGATATAGTAATGTTTTAACTGTTATTTTTGTCTCTAACTATTCCTCATAGAGATAATAGTTGTTCTAAAACAATTATTATTTAACTCTACACCCCCCTCCCCCCATTCAGTAATCACGAATCCCCAATTACTCCCCGCAGACAAACACAAACGCCCATAGAGCCATTACCTCCATTAAATCTCAACGATCAACAAAGTGCAAAGTGTTTGTACAAAGTCACCAAGGCCTTAACAATGGTTCAATAATTTAAATGACAAACAAGAGCTCGGTTAGGTTTCGTGTCTCACGTCTTGGAAATATTATGGTTTTTTTACATCTATACTAATATAATAAAGCGGAACAGTTTGTTTGTTTGTTTGTTTGTTTGAACGCTAAGATCTCTGGATCTACTGGTCCGATTTACTATGTTTTTGTTTTGTATGAAAGCTTCATTCTTCAGAAGAGCTATAGGCTATATAACATTACATTACACATATATACTAATAAATTAAAATACTTTCTAATTTGACATGCAATTTATTGTGCCATGTTAATAACAACCGTCGTCGCTACGCGACCGCGTTCGTTACCGCGTCTTTTTTATATTCATCTTTATGAAAATAAATATAATTGTCACTTTTAGCATTTCATCTAGATTGAAATTATATTTCTATAGAAATTATATTCTTATATTTCAAGCAGGCGTAGCCGCGTCCGGGTCCGCTAGTAAATAATAAAATCAGTCGTGGCCCAAAGGCAATAGCATGTGATTTTTAACGTGATAGGTTGTGGGTTCGATTCTCAATAGAGAAAATTAAATATTTAAAAGCGCGGCGTTCAGATTCGACGTGCAGTGCAGAATATGGCGGAAAGTGAGGAGCAGAGTGTCTAGATTCTATCTGCCTACCCTGCTACATAGCGTAGCGTGAAGCTGAAAAGAAATATTGTATTAAGAAAAGAACCATTTCTATTTAATCTGGATGGAAAAAGTGACGCTACTTTCAAAATTTTGGCACAAACTTATATTTTAATTAAGTTGAATGTTTGAGATTTTTTTGAATAATAACGCCTTTCATAATTTTTCAGCGACTGTTAAAAAGTTCTTTTCTTTAATACTTTCTTTCTTCTTTCTACTCATTATAATTATTTGAAGGCCTTCAGATTCTTAACAAAACTTTTTAATTTCAAAATTGAATTAAAAATTCTGTTTGTAACGAAAAGACTAGGAAATAAATTTAAATATCTCCTATATCGATTAAAATAGATTTGAAGTATAACCTATTGAAAAGAGATTCTTTGATAACTGATTCATATATTATATATGAAATTTCCACGCACATTAATTCAAAGTACTGCAAAACCCTTCACTCAATCACAAGCGGGAAATCCCCTGCGTTCGGAAGTTCCGGGATACGATGTTCGCGAGTTCATAAATCTCTTTAAAAGCCGAATGACCTACTGAATTGTGAATTATAGTCACAGATAAGGCAAAGTTATTGACGTTTTTAATATTTAAGCAAATGCATGGTTTATTTTGCAGGTATTAGGCTAATAAAATTAATTATTTATTTGTATATAAATATTTCTATATTGTATATCACATTATTTTATCGCTAGAATGGATATAGAGACAAATTAATAATAATAAAAAAATATAAATAATAAACATTATTTTTTTATATCTATACTAATATAATAAAGCTGAAGAGTTTGTTTGTTTGTTTATTTGAACGCTAAGATCTCTGGATCTACTGGATCGATTTACTTTGTTTTTGTTTTGTATGAAAGCTGAATTCTTCAGAAGTGCTATAGGCTATATAATATTACATTACACATATATACTAATAAATTAAAATACTTTCTAATTTGACATGCAATTTATTCTGTCATGTTAATAACAACCGTCGTCGCTACGCAACCGTTACCGCGACATTTTGATATTCATCCTTATGTAAATAAATATAATAGTCACTTTTAGCATTTCATCTAGATTGAAATTATATTTCTATAGAAATTATATTTTTATATTTCAAGCAGGCGTAGCCGCGTCCGGGTCCGCTAGTAAACGAATATAATCGAAAATAAACGTTTCTTAAATTAAAATTTAAGCATTATTGGGTACTCAGTAACGGTAGTTTACGGTAACATGCCACATATTTACCTACTAGAAATTAATTAATTAGAAATTACCAATGTACGTTAAAAAAGTTAATGTAATAGTACGATACAAACTGGTCTACGCAATAGTGTGTTCGATTCCCACTCGGGGGAATAAATTACATAATATTCTCACTTTGCTCTGTGGTACAGAACAAAGCTAGGCGGTGCGTTTTGCTACTCAAAACACCAAGGATGACGTCTTTAAGTTTTTGCGCAATGTGGAGAACGGAGAGTTCTATACTAGATTTCCTCTGCCGACCCTGCTATATACGGGACACAGCGTAAAGCGAAAAAAATGAATATGTAAAATTTGAATACACTAAAGTTTCAAGATAGATAGATGGATAGATTAGTGAGGATGAGAAGTTTCACTTGACAAGCCAAAGGGATCTCCGACGCCGCTGACGTAATGTTCAGAGGTAACCAACTGGAAATATTAAACCGATTACGACGTCGCTTTTCAATTAACGCGGGGTTTATAGTTCACGTTTCACTTACGATCGCGGATGTTTTAATTTAAACTCGCAAATTAATTTTAACATTTGAATACAATTAAATTATGCTTTTTTATTACTTTGATATATGTTTTTGTTTGTTTAGTTAAGTCGCATACATAGAAAGGTAGGCAAGGAACTTAGGAACCTGGTGTTAAAAAAATATTTTATAAGTGATGTTTTAATGTCAATATTGATTGTGTATTTGTTCCAAAGTACTAATTATATTCCTCTTTATGTCCATAAAAATGATACCTAATATGATTAAATATAATCTTTACATTTTAATAAATTAAAAAAAAAAAATTCAAACTTATAATTCTGCACGTCCATCAATTTCCATTAACGTTCACGATCATTTAATCATTTCGCCCTTGCATACCAGATCCTCGTTATTGCGTTAGACCGTACTCGACATCGGAAATATAACGTTAAATATGTAGGTAAAATATAACGTTAAATAAGATTAGTTTTAAATGTAGGCAATAAATTTTATTTACCGCAGATTTACTGAGATTTAATCTTAATAAAAGCTATATCCGTTCCCGTTCCGTTCTCTCCGACTATCCCGCCGGGATACAGCGTGAAGTTAAGTTATAAAAGTTGTATGATGCCAAGACCTGCCTTAGTAAAATATGTATGTGATACAAATAAATTTCTCTAGTATATATCTCTAGTAGCTAATTTTCAAGTGCAGATAGTAAGTACATAATATTATTATATTGTTGTATGTTATATATAATTTTTTATAAAATTCTTAAAAAGTTGGAAGACTCGTGCGATTGTAAATGTGACGATTGTAGGTATTTCTGGTAGCAAGACAATGGGCGGCGTTGAGTTTCGCCTCGAGAATTCGGGTTACGGGCTTAGTGGAGTGAAACTAAAAAAAAGCTTTTTTTTAAATATTGCATCTTTTATAACAATTTACAAATATAACGAAAAATGTAATCAACTGAGTAAACCTAAAAGCTTGCAATTCATTAGTGAACTTTGACTGGCATTGAATAAATTGAAAGCTTGGATATTCGTGTGAAATGACAAATAGAGGATGAATTTTATCCCGACTATACCTACTCAGAACTCTGCACCATATTTACTCGTAGATATCCCATATTTTAGTAGGAAATGTCGGGAACAACTTGGCATTCATTTCATTTATGTTTTTTTTTTTATTAATTTTTATTTAGAAATTATTACTATTAATCTAAAATCATAAAGAAAAAAATCTATACATTTGAATTACTTTATAATCATAATACTTATTTTTTTTACTTTCTCGATAGTAGTTATTATCAATAAAATTATTATCAGTTTACAGATTTTTTTTCCTATATAGTACATGTATTGGTACCAAATATCAAATTTCTAGGTTACCTAGAAGTGGTTAGGTTTTTGTTGAAATGAATATATTAAATATTTCCCCCGAGAGGAATGGAACTAATCGTCGTATTTACAGTCGTCTCTATACGAATATAATATGTACAACCTATCAACCTATATAAGTTATATTTTAGCAAAATTGCAAATATATGAAATTTCTTTCTATTTTATATATATTTTTTATACTAAGGCATTAAAAGCTAATTTTTAATCTACTGCATCCACCACCACCAGTCAACCACTGTAATTAATACGGCTTAGTGAAAATACCAAGAATATTTGAGCATTATCTGCGCGCTGTAACTCGCCACCAGCCCGCGCGTTAATTGATAGATTAAGCCACAGCCACGCTTGATTAGGTCACTATTATAGTAAAATGGTTTCGAACGTTCTAATAGATCTTTTTGACATAGAAATATAAGAACTGGTCAAGTCCTGAACTGGTCAACTCCGAGTCGGAGTCGCTCTCAGAGACTTCCGTAGCAATTTTAGGATTGTAGGTCAACGGATTGTATAACTTATAAAAGATGGCTATGAACTACAGATATAAGTTTTAATTTTTTTTTAAATACATATACATTTTCACTTACAAGCTTGTTTTTTTCTGCTTTTAGGGACTATACCTAAATAATTGATTTTAGCTTGACACCTGCGGGCAATCTCAAGATAAATGGTCTTGACAGACGAACAACACAGTGATCCTTTAAGGGTTCCGTTTTCACCTTTAGAGGTACGGTACCCTAAAAATTAATATATATCAACCATCAAAAAATAATAAATTTTTTCCATAATTAGATTATAGCATGGTTTGTGCATATAAGTCAATAAGTTTTATTAAATCCACTCGACGCGACGCTTGCAAAGCAAGGCATCGCCTGTTAAATAATTCAATGGGTGTTTATTATTCATAGATCCATAAATTTCTGGTAGATAAATGTGGCTCGAGCCAAATCTCGCGTATTTTACAACTTTTCTCAAGTTATTTTATATCTGAATTGTTTATTCTGAATGTACCTATATCTTTATCCCTTAGGTATGTGATATGAATGCTTTGGGATGTTTTTATATGTTTTCAATTCTAGTTATTGCTGGGATATTAAATGAGGATATTTTTTATTGGGTTTGGATCTGTTAAATAAAAATGTCTCTTTCCTTTATATAAACAAATCACATGAGCATTTGTCTTTTTTAATCTCTTTTATGACCCCTTTTTTAATGTCAAATCATATTGTGGAATTTTGGTCTTGCTTGTTTGTTTTATGCAATTTCTACAGACTTCGAAATTTTTGTTTACTTTTTTTAAAGTATAAACTTATGTGAATGCTATATTAGGATAACAATTGCAAACTCGCTGTAAGCATTTTATTATGTCCCTAATTGATGACCCAGTATCACTTAAATAACGCAGGGCCGACCCTACTTTTTTTTATTTACTCTTAAAAGATGTCAGCATAGATAAGATACAAAATAAAATACTTATTACTTTTTTCCAAATCAAGAAAAATTATCTATCTCAAGTAGAAAATAGTTAATTTAATCGGAAAAGTCCGCAGTAATGGACGCGATTGCAGTCAACTCGGTTGCAATCTAATTTAAATAAGTCTAAGAAATTCACTAAAAATTAATGTTGAAATTCTTTTTAAGAGTTCTTTATTAATTTAAATGATGTTTTGATAATAGAATCTTTAAGATGTTGGTACGCTGTACGGTTATGTTTGGACGAGTCTGCCTAAAAGCCTGTAGTGAGTTCAATTCTCACTCAAGGTAATGTGCGTGTGATATATTATATGTATGAAAGTCGAAGAATCTTACTCATCTTATTGACCGAAATATGGTATTGGGTTTCGGTATCATCCAATCAAATATAATACCACCACATTTGATACACTCAACAGGCATTGTCTCAAATTCGGATGAAAAACGAAGTCGGAGTGACTTGACACTGACTTTTTTCTGCTACTCAGCTGCTTAAAAAACTTCTGTTTAGTGGTCCATACTTAACGGGACCTATTTTCTGCTATATAAGTGATATAAATGAAAAGTTGAAGTTGAAGATCTAAACTTCATATTACCTATATCTTCCTCCTTGTCTTGTAAACTACTCTTACCGAAGTCGATAAAACACTTAAACAACAGCTTCACAACATACTACAAATCTTTATAAAAACTGAAGTCGCGACTCCGCAGAAATCTGCAATGCAAATAGTAACTCTTGACACCGAACTTCCTCCCTTAGGGACTAATGGTTTGTGAAATACGAAAATAACTTCTTTTTATACGATGTAAAATGATAATTTAGTTTATTAATCTGTTTATTTTTATGGTAATATGTGATTATTTTAATGATGTTGTTATGGATAAGAAATATATGATATATTTTATTTAGTGGACAGCGGAGTGTCCTAACACTAGGCTCCTACTTACCATTTTACATGCAGGGTGTAGTGTGAATCTTGTACTTATAAATATGAACTCGATTTTTATATTAAAAGAAAATATTTTTGTCTTCAACCATTTAACACAGCTAAAAAACGAACCGATTTTATGTAGGTCCTCTTTGTATTTTTGTTGAAATGAGTAAAAAAAAACAACCCCCACATAATTTAAATATAATAACAACAACTAAGTTCATGTTTAACTAATAAAATAAATCATAAGTCCTAGTCTTCGCACAAAAATCGCTGACGTGGGTATGAAAGCCGCTATGCTGAAATGGGAATGGGCCGGACACGTCTGCCGCATGCCTGAAGAGTCTTGGGCAAAATCTTCTACCAGGTGGATTCCAAGCTCTAAAAGGAGAATTGGCAGACCAAAACGGAGATGGCGAGACGAGGTGCACCATTATAAGCCTGACTGGTGCTGAATGACGTGAAATAGACCAGAATGGAAGAAGTGGAGAGAGGCCTTTGCCCAACAATGGGATGGTGTAGGCTAGGGAAAAAAAAAGTCCTATTTTGTAAATAACAACTATAAATACGGTAAAATAATTAATATACCTCGTTTTCCTATTGCAGATCACTCGTTCGTACACAGTTCATCTTTTTTGTTCACGCATCAGTCTCACAGCTCATTGTATGAAGTTATTCGCTTCATTTGCAATTCGGTGTGGAAAATGTGACTTTTTACAAAATATAATGATTTATCGAAATCAGAAACAGTAAATAAATATTTGTATGAAATTGATGCAAATATATTTATTTATTTTAATATTTGTCGCCATTGTAACGAAGTTTATACACTATATTAGTGATGTGCACCATCGACTTTTGGATTCGTATATTTTTTTTTCGGAAAAATGGTCTCATTTGTCTATTAGCGTATCTATATATTCTGTAAATGTAAATTGTAACTGTCTAGTTCTGACAGTTAATTTAAATACTTAGATGTACCTTTTTGTATATTTTATTCTGAAAATGTATGAAAATCAATAGTTTATTGGGAAATTGGGTACTAATATATAAGTCTGGGTCCTATGTTGTTTTTTTATCATTACAAAACCTCTAGACAATGCCTTGGCTGCCACAAATGCAATTTAATTTCAGTATATTAAAGAAAAATTAACTTTTATTCTTTTAAATATCTAATGCATGTGCCAAGTGAAGCGTAATTCTTAGAGTCGTCTTTGTGACACACGAGATACGTTCAGTGTGAGACAGCTGAGAGTTAAAAGGCAACAATAAGGAGTCCTTTCTCCGCAGTCAGCAGGAAAGGGATATACATAACTAGGGCAACAGTTTCACAAGAGTTTTACTTTCTTGATCTTCTTCAAAATGGGACACATGTTGCTGCTTGTTTGATAAAACGTATTCACACTTCAAATACATATCCTTAGAAGGGTTAAGCCTTATGGAATGAAATGTATATTTTATCGCCTTAAGAAGGTTAGAAATATACTATTGTTTTTTGGTGTAATCTTCTCATATTTACATACTATAGGGTCAATAATTATTTTTTCCTAATTTTCAGTGTACAATATTCGGTTTTGTGTTTATTAATATTATTCCTATAGAAACTATAAAAACGAATAGAGCTTACATTTGTATAAATTCAGCTAAGCTTAGACCTCGCGGACAGTACTGTTCTCTATATCTACACGTATTTTAAGTTATCTATAACAGCGATTTTATCATATATTTGACAAGAAATAGAATAATCGATATACAAATTAATCCAACAAAATACATTCACATCACTAAACACTCTCGCATATGACGTACGAATGTAATTTCACTCAGTGCTTTTCACTACTCAAATACCTAATTACGTCAGCTGCAAGTGTCTGCTGGGAACTTGCTCTAATTGCTAAAGGAAATTAAACAACAAGGTATAACTGTAACAAAGGTACACCTGCGAACTAGCAATTTGTAGGGGAGCCGCGTCAGCTTTACAACTTGGTACATTTTTCTTTCAGACTGAAACAATTAAACTTTTTTTCCACCATAATTCCATTTGAATGGCATTAGGCGACCAATTTAAGGGTGTCATTTATTTTTCTTATCAGATTCTTGAAACGCTCTTGTAATAATTAAATTTCTTTTCTTTTTCTTTTCTCTTAAAGTATCTATAAATAAATGGTTTGTTCGGTCTTGTTTGAAAACATGTTTTATAGTATCTAAAAATGTAATCTTAAAAATATAAAAAACCGAGAAATCATGATTTTTTTTCAACTAATATAAGTTATACATCCCACTATAGTTCTAGTTAGTTCCTAATGATATATTAAGTCAGAAGTAAGAAATCAATACGCAAGAATTGCACTCTCATACAAATAGGCTATTTTGTGTGGAATAATAAAATCGTAATAACGTCATACTGATTCCGTAGAAACCTCCTCCTCATTTGACGTTGGTATGAGTTACGAGATGTTAGCGTCTTAATATACTGCTCATACTGCTGCTGCTTAAGATCTAACTTAAGATAATGTTTATAATAGAAGTTAAGATCGTTGCACTGTTTTTACACAAATATTGACGGTAGATTGAACAGGGACTGTGTAGAAGGGGTAGATAAGAGAGATTAAAATATGTATTTTGCAATGCTCGACAAATATGTATAAGTTCGAACGAAATAAATAATATTGAAATATAATAAAATAGCGGTTCTGTCACTAAGAAATAAAGAAAAGCTTAAAACACAATAAACATCGCAGATAGAGGGAACTTAGTGTTAACACACTTCGTTCCTCACTCCCCAGCGAAGATTCGAGTCATGGATTGGAAACGCGACAGCTTGTGGGTTCGATTCCCACCAGAGAATTCGACGGAAAGTGATGAACGGTAGTATCTTAATGAGAACGGAGTACCTTAACACAAAATTCCCAAGTTCCCTCTACCTACCCTACTATATGCGGGATACGGCGTGAACGTATAAATAAATAAACATACTCCGAGTACGAACCACTAACCATCACGTATACAGTCAGTCGTCTCGGCTTAACGCTGCACAAAGCTCTACTTATCAAAAATGTATGTTTTAGTATTATATTAATAACATTTAAGAACTTCATAAATCGTAGAATCAAACATTTCTCTTGGAAACATTGTAATATTAAAAATTCCTAGCGCGCTACGACCAGATTTATTTCATGGCGTTGTTGCAGATCTCGTATGATATATTCATGCGTGAAATATTTTTGATGCTTATTATATTTTCTGTTTTGTAATTTTTGTTATAAGTTTATAGGCTTTATTTTGCTTAATCTATATTTTAGGATACAATACTCACAAAGTAGATTATATTGAAAGCTTATTTTTTTTAAATTAAATATATTAATAATTAATAATGTTTTATTAATAACAGTGATGGCGCAGGGGCATAAGCGTCTGACTGTAAGTGCTTTCAGAATTCGGCGGAGAAATGGAAAACAGAGTGTCTTAACATAAGGTTCCTCTGCCTACCCTGCTACTCTAAGATTCAAGGTTATACTGTCGCCAATACTTGTTTGTTAATTTGCTAAAACAAAACTTCTTTAATAATTCTCGGAAATATTTTACCGAATCAATGCCATAAGAAAATCTGACTCGCTATTTTCCGCTTCTTGCACCATCTCATGGCGACACTAAGTCCCGTTGTCAGAGTGACAACTTGCTGTACAAATAAAGGAAAAAGTCTGAAGAGAGAGAATTTTATAGATATTTCATAGAAAAAAATAATTACAAACTTGTAGTTGTAGTTTATTTCACACAAAATGAATGCATACGTCTGCAAACTTAAGTTTGTGTTCATATCGGGTTTTTTTCTTATTTCGTTATGCAGGCTTCTAAAACAATATTAAGGTTTAGTATTTAAATATTAAAAAATAATACCCAAAGACAAGATAAGAATAAGATGCTTTAAGTCAGGCTTCTTTCAATCCATTTACTTTTCTCAATATAATATTAATTCAGACAAAAAAATATATATAACCATTTTGTTTCTTTTATCAATTATAAATTTATATAGAACATTTAAGACTATTGAGGTCATTCGTGGCGCAGAGGCAAAAAAAAAAGTTATAGCGAATCTATAATTTACAAAACCTTAACTTATTCCTACTGTACTCACAGTCAAAGCGAGGTCTTTAGAATTCGTTAATCAAACAAATTAATTAACGCAGAACCCGCAAAGGGGCACTTTTTTGTAAGTGTTTTGCAATTCTAATGACTCCGTTTTTTTTTAAATAATATTTTCGAGATGTTATACAGAAAGAACAAAGGGGAACGTCCGCTTTATACTGGAGCGTAATTCCTCAGTGGGTTCCGTAGATTTATTTTATTATTTAATTACAACGTCTCTAGCATTGTTTGTAATGAAATACGTGCGGTGTTGGATGTACAAACATTTTTTTTCATATTTCGTTATTAAATAAAATTGTTATTCTAATATCGTTGTTGAGTTGAAGTTTTAAGCTTTTAATTTTCGCAAGCTTATAATGTGAGCTTTCAATTTTAAGTGTTTACGTTCAGTGAATATGTGATATAAATGTGAGTACTGGTATTAAAAAAAATAAGTGATAAATCATGAAATATCTCTCTTTCTTTCCAAGCAGCAGATATGTGATCTGTGAGAGAGAGTGGCCAGGAGTGGACAGGTGTGGGTTCGATTCCTAGTCGAGCAAAATAAAACATTTAATATTTACATTTCCTCGTTATGGTAACTAGGCAAAAGGCAGCGTTGAATTTCGCTGTAGAGCGGGAGTATCTTAATAGGAACGGGGTGTCTAACAATAGGTTCCCTCTGTCTATCCTGCTAGATATATAGATAGAGTGAAGCTAAAGAAAAATAATAGATAAAATTAATTTAATATTTATCTTACATGACTTCAGTTATACATTTCTCTTTGTTCTTTCAGTATAACATCTTAAAAATACATTAAAAAAATAAACGAAGAATGAGATAGAGATCCGCCACCTAGCACAAATTTGTCTAATATTGGCAAAAAAATAAAAACCGAGTGTTGCCTTGATCGTTTCTCGAAGCGAAGCTCGCGAATTACAAAAATACATAACTTTACATTATTAGCTTCACGCTTCACAAGAAACTTGGTAGCAGCCAGGCACCAGTCAAAATTAGTAAAGTACAGGCAACGATAGATACTTAGTTAGTTAAAATAGTGTTCTTACTCTTAAATTATGACAGCATTCTGGAAACTTTCTACTTGAAACTTGTTAATAATAACCTTAGCTTAAAAGTATTGGAAAATCATTTGAAAGTAATGAAAATGAAATAAAAGCCACGTGAATTTTATTAAAGAACTTAAGCACAACTCGTTTGACTCGGGGGAATGGCTTATAAGAACACAGCACAGGCAAAGCAGCGTGCGCTAATCTAGTTATTTAATACAAATAATTGAATTAACTCATAGCATTGGTAAGTGCTTACTTAGAAACGTGCTTAGATTAATCAATATTATTAATACTTACACCTTGACCGACGTAATCCCTTTAACTTATTATCTAACCGTAACCATGAATAAGCTATCACTAAATGTGGAAGCCTATTTGTGTAATGTTCATTTGTATTATGAAACATGTTTATCCTATTATAGATGGTAGTACTTATTTGTATTTAAATAATTTTATATTATTAAAATGATGATACTGGTTTTTTAATTATATTTTCTTTATTGATTAATTGTTTTATATTCTCTTTATATTTATTCATAATTTGTAATTTTATATTTGAATGAGATACAATAAAATTAGTAACAGTAAAAGGAGTAATAAACGCTTTGAACATATTATTACTTTACTTAACATATATAACAGTTAGATTTGTAGGTACATAGAAATGGAGATAGTCTAAATTGAGAATTACCCCAATTCTACCTATTTTGTTTTTACTATTTTCGTGACATTGCGTGTTGAGTTGCGGAACTTAAAACCGCGATTTGTCTTGTTACCAGACCGTAGCAATCAAAATATTGAATGATCTATTTCCTCGCATAGAAATCGAACCCACAATCGTTGCTTTTCAAGTCCGTTTCAGTTCTTTTCAGTGGCCTCCATATTACATCTTATCCATAATACAATACATTTTTTTTCAGCTTTACACTGTATTACGCAGAAGGGAACTAGTGTTAGTTAAGTTAGTTCGTGTCCGTTCCCTACTTTCCGCCAAATAATCAAAAGAAATTCAACGCTTCGTCATGTTAATAATTAAATAATAATTCATTCCCCCAGTTGGGGATCGAACCCACAGCCGCTTATACCTACTACCAAAACGAAACGCGCTACTAAACATTTACAATGTTACCTACTCTTATAAGAGTAGACCTACTCTGTAATCAATTAAGGTGTTTGTTAGTTTGTTCAGTATTCACAATGTATTGTTCAGGAAGTAGTGCGATAGAGCACCTCTCCAGTCAATTTCCTGCCCTTAACGATTTCACTCACGTCTCTATTTTCTTTCTCTTTCTCACTTTACCTCTTGTACATTAGGAACTGAGATTTAGTTACGAAACTGTATATATTAAAGGTGTTTTTAGAGGTTTTTGTTTACAAAAGGAATATTAGGTGAAATAGTACAAAATGCGGAGGCTGGTCATGGTATAGGTACAAGCGTGTGACTGTAAACGTGATGGGTTGTGGGTTCGATTCCTACTCGAGTAAATGACATATGTAATATTTTCATTTTCCGCTCTGAGTTCGAGGTAAAGCGCGTCATTGAGTTCCACCATTCAACACGTAATGCCTCAAGAATTTAGCGGAAAGTAGAGAGCGGAGTGTCTTAACACTAGGCTCTCAAGGCCACAAAATTACAAGCTACAGCATGAAGCTAAAAAAAGTATAAAAATATATTTTAACCTACTTTCAGGTAGTATATCTGAAACGTTTCTTCAATAATATTCCTAAAGAGATTCACAAGTCATATTAAGATAATTAATTATAATAAAACCAATGTATTTTGAAAGGCATATATATCAACAAATCAAGTAACAGTCTGTTGTGAACGATCACTCTTAATGAAAAATAACGAGGGGCAAGCCCCGTGCTGATGCTAGCGACAGCCGGACCCGACACCCCCTAATCCCTTCCTTTATAATAATGACGAATCACGTAATTAGGTAATTATATATGATTAGTGTATATTGTATACCTACATATTGTATACATCCCGCATGTAGCAGGGTACCCAGAGGGAGCCTAGTGTCTCCTCAGCTCTCCACTTTCCGCTAAATTCTGGATTCATTACGTGTTGATTGGCTGAACTTAACACCGCGCTTCGCCTCGTTACCAGAGCGAGGAAATGAAAATATTAAATATTAAATTCTCCCGAGTGGGAATGGAACCCACGATCCACCACCACCACCACGACCACGACCTCTCAATTTAAAATAAACAAACTGGTCTCCTCTATAATATTAGTATAGATATTATGAAGACGTTATTATTAAACGTGAGCTAGATTGAATAAAAAACTAGGTTTATCTACTTTTATGCTAAATTCAAACCTATTAAAATCCATTTATGATTGGAGCATCTGGTTATAAATATGATGTTCCACATTTCAGCATTGACGTTGTTAGTGTACTGATTCTTAAAAATATGATCTAAGTATGATTACGCAATATACGGTGTTCTGTTCCGCCATCGATTATGTATTTTCTCGTAACGTAACTTAACCTAGTGTGTTTCTAATTGCCCTACGAACTCCTGCCACAGATGCAGAGAGATAATGACTTTCCCGTAAGGTAACTAAAGTGACTGAGGCCAGTCGTGGCGCAGGAAAAGAAACGTGCGATTGTGAACGCTGGAGGTTGTAAGCTTGGTAAAATGAATTATTTTATATTCTCATTTACTCAGTTTGGTAATGAGATAAAACGCGGCGTTAAGTTTCGCCACTGAACATGCAATGACTCTACAATTCGGCGAAAAGTGGAAGTTACCCAAGTTCTCTCTGCCTATATCTATGCTATGCGCGGAATATAGCGTGAAACTAAAAAAAAAACTTTAGTCAAATAAGTTAAGCCTGTATAAGTTTGTATAATAGGATCATTTAAATATTAAAGTTTCTATAAACAGATTCAAAGTAGTTCCACGGAGTGAATAATGGTAATTGCCTTGAGAAGTATGAGGCGTTATTTATTTATATTGTTATCTTTATTTTATGTAAAGCAAAGTATATGCTTATACATAATTTGTTCATTATCCAGTATTTTAAGTGAAGGTAATTTTGTTTTTATATAAAGAAGTTATTCATATTATATCTTATATCACGGCGCAGTGATGTATCTTACGCAATTAAACGCATTAGTTTTGGGTTCCAATCCAAATTGGGTAAAAATTTAAATATTTTATCTATTTCATTATTTAGTATATACCAGTCGTGACGGGTTGTGGCTTCGATTCCCACTTCTAGAAATGAAATATTTACTAGTAATATTTTTATTTGTTCGCTCTGGTATCGAGGTAAAAAGCGGGGTCGTGTTCCGCCTAATATTAATAAGCAATGCCCTCAGAAGTCGGCGGAAAATAAGGAACGGAGTGTCCTAACACTAGGTTGTCTCTGCTTTCTCTGCTATGTGTGGGATACAGAGTAAAGCTTAACAAAATTCTTATATAGAAGAACGAAAAACTTAAATATTAATTTCCACCGTATAATATTTTTAAAAGCCTTCACTTGCAATATAATATTAAATTTGTTACACTGTAAACAAAGAGAGATGAGCCAACGCAACGTATGAAACCATCGTCGACAGCTTGTTACGGGCGCTCTCGTCGAGAAATTTCATCTAGCGTCAGCCTACGCGGTATTCTGTTTAGCCTTTGTGGGCTTATGAATGTATATACAGTGTGTGTTATGTTGTGGTATTTTTTATACAGGCTGTTCGGGGTAGGCGTGAGTAAAAAAATGGTTTATTTATATGTATATGTTTCCTTTTCATCTAGTTATTTGGAATGTATATATGTATAAACTTATGGATTTATTCGGAAATATAATGGCAGTTAAGAGTTAGGCTAAGTGTGTGTTTCGCCACTCAACACGCAATGCCTCCAGAATTGGGCGGAAAATTGGGAACCAAATTTCTTAAAATTAGGTTCCCTCTGCCTACCTATATAAGATAGCGTACCATTTAAGGCATGTAAATATTATATTCTGCATTTCGTTGAATATTTTCTACTAGTGCTGAGTTCCCTTATTAATTAAATTATGATTCCACGAGCAACTTGAAGATTACATTTTTAACGTTTAAACTTTTGCTTCCATGACCATTTTATGTGATACTTTACTGCAATATTCAGGAGTTTATTTTTTAAAGGTTGAATTAATTAAACTGAAAAGTTTTATTATAAAACTAGTGGCCTTTGGTGTGGCTTCGCCCGCTTGAACTACAGAATTATTTTTTAGTTTCTCATCTTAACTACTTTTATGATATTAAAATATTATCATTCTAAAGACAGTATCTATACATCGATGACTAACTGTGAACCGATTAAAATAAAACTAAATGGAGAGAGGGAAATTAGCCAAAATAGAATAATTAAAATTGCATTTTAGGGTTAGCCGTTTCTGAGATTAGCGTGAACAAACGCACAGATAGTCCATTAACAGATAAAATATACTACTAATATTTCTGTAATCATATTTTCCATATATTTTGTGACTATTTAAAAAAGATGTTAAAACAAGATACTTGAGAAAATGGAGAGGAGAATGTCTTTTTTGCTGTGGAGATGCTTTAATATTAAAACTTTCTTCTAAAGACTATTTTTATCATCTTTTTAAGTTTACAGTATAATATGGCGACTCGAGCAATTTTGTTATTTTTTATTTTTCCAAAGATGCTGTTTTGTAAGGCTTCATCTTTTAATAACATAATTCATTAATTTACTTTTACGATTTCTATTTAAAAATATATTTAACATAGTTTTTTAGACAAGCAACCAACGTTTTTTCAACAACAAAATAATCTAAATTATTTGATGATTTTTAATATCTAATTAATATCTTTAATAGTATGCTTATTTTTAAATATTGTTTTCTAAATAATTTTGGAGTATTTTGTAGAGTTTGATAGAAATATTCCCATTTAACAGCTTCCATTTCCTTGATAAAACACCACTTACACGCATCTTTTATTTTTATTGCCCAAAAACCTTGCAAAGCTATTATGAGTTATATCTAAGTTTGACGTGAACATATTTATGTAATATACAAGTCGCAAGATTTTTTGTATAAAAATAATTTATTGAAACGAATTGTCAACAATATTTTTATTTAAGAACACAGATTCATTTTTTTATTCTCTCCTTTGTTACAATGAATGCTGTACAAAAAGATTTTCTTTTTAATTTTCTAATATCCAATCGCCATCGTTTATTCCAAATATCTGTTTTACTTACGATAAAGTGCTTAGCAATGAAGCAAAAACTTCCATTTCAAAATAAATAGGCACTTTCTATTATTATACGAAAATCGTTCTGCACATATACGTATTGTGTATGTCAAGAAATGTTACCTTTTCTCCTAAAACATTTTCGCACACGATTGCTAGTAATTTAACATTCGAGCTGTATTAGTAATGTAAAAGTGTAATATATTTTTTACATTGTAGTGCAGCAGTGCGATAGTATTGGGTTCATATGTCGATCACCCAGATTTTCATCGATTTAAATATCTACGACGAATTATTATTTTTTCTGATATTTTTAAACAGAATTGATGAACTAACTTCGAAAAATTCTGAGACGTAAAAGAAAAAAAATGTTCAGATAATTGATTAAAGTTCAATCAATTTTTAAATAAATATATTGGAAAAATACTATTTCATTCATAATATCGTACCAAACAAAAAGCTTACAGAACAACAAAAAAAATACAGCTATTGTTATTTACAGCCTCGTAAAGAGATCTGCTAATAATATTACCTCAGTAATCCCTTTGTAGATTCCACGTTATTGTCGTAATTGCCCCCCATTGTATATGTGGTTGTGGAAGAGGGAACCCTTGCAACAATCTGAGCAAATGCAATTGATAAGCGAATATCTCATTAATATTATTGCGTATATCCCTAATAGATTACATTGTTTTAAGCGAAGTGGAAATATAAATTTAAATAAATATTTTATTTGCTCGAGTGGGCATCGAACCCACTACCTGTCGCGTTTATAGTCACACTTTGTGCCCCTGTGCAACGACTGGCCTCAAATTAAATGTTTTTCAAAAAATAGGTTTTTTTAAAATTAATTTAAACAAAATAAAAGTTAAAATACACACGATCTACTTTCGAACTACCCTCATACATACTTATAATAAATAAAAACTCGTACATTCTTGTCATTGTTCGAATTATTCTTCAGAAATCAATGAAATAAAGAATATTCAATTAACAAAATGCTTTATATATAATATTTTGCTAACAAAAAAAAAACAGTAACTTTTGTTTGTTCTTTCATAAATTTTATCGATCTCAATTAACATCACAATGACTGCTGAAAGGATTGGCGAGTCTCCAAAAGCATTCTTGATTCTAAATTATGGAATCGACGAATGACAATAGACTAAGCTATTGATTTCTGTCTGTTTTTCTATAAGAACAATGTAATAATGGACCGTATTTTTCTTTTTCATTTTAAATTGTAAACGGAAAAAATAAATAATTAGAAGTATTTAAATGCATATATATAATTAATATTGGCCCGATTTGTGTGTCTATCAGAGTTTGTATTAATTTTAATTAATATTTGGGGAAACGTTTATGGTTTTCAATTTAATAAAGGGAAACCCTTGAAATTTTCAAAACTTAATTAATTATCATTCGGCTGTCACTGGCTGCTCCACAAAATTCATTTTTTTAAATATTCAGGATTTTTTAGGAAATCTCCAAAAAACTTAAATCAATTTTATGTGTTTTCCAGAAATACTTAATATTGTATAATTATAAGATCAACTATAAAATTCAAGACTGAGAAATAAAATTCTGTATTCCATTCTATCAGTGGGATATTCTGTCCCTATTTATCTTAACTTATTATTTGGGACCGTTGTGCGGTGTTGAGTTTGATTCCAGCTAGGGGGAATGACTTATTTTCCTAAATATAGACGATGTGTTGGGAGTGTCTTATCACTAGTTCCTTCTGCCTATCCTGGTATATGCGGGATAAATCTCGCTGTAGCATAAAACAAAATAAAATCCCAGAGAGAAAATGGAAGCACATCGTTCAAGATTTCAACCAATCATCGGGAGTAAATAGGCGGAAAGTGGAAAACGGAAGTGAAAGTCGCTATGTATGTATGTATTTCGTAATACAAATATCTAACTTTACACACGTATTCGTATTGAACGTTCTGCCTGCGGCTTCGTACGTACATACACACGTACGAACCGAAGGTGTAGATTTATATAGATATTTATTTATAGAGTACATTTATATCAGTACTAGCGGACCCGGACGCGGCTACGCCTGCTTGAAATATAAGAATATAATTTCTATAGAAATGTAATTTCAATCTAGATGAAATGCTAAAAGTGACTATTATATTTATTTTCAAAAGGATGAATATCAAAATGACGCGGTAACGAACGCGGTCGCGTAGCGATGACGGTTGTTATTAACATGGCAGAATAAATTGCATGTCAAATTAGAAAGTATTTTAATTTATTAGTATATATGTGTAATGTAATATTATATAGCCTATATCACTTCCGAAGAATGCAGCTTTTATACAAAACAAAAACAAAGTAAATCGATCCAGTAGGTCCAGAGATCTTAGCGTTCAAACAAACAAACAAACAAACAAACAAACAAACTCTTCCGCTTTATTATATTAGTATAGATATAAATGTACTCTATAAATTAATTTTTAATTTAAGCCTAAAGCTTAAAATTTTTAATTAATTAATTTAAGCCTAAAGCTAAAACAATAACTCGGTATCTACTGAGATACGAGTTATTGTTTTAGCTTTAGGCTTAACTTGAAAATTGGAGATAAGTCCAAGTGATAATTCACTTATTATTTAAAAGTAAATCGCTAGAAATCAAAAAACATATATGTATGTCATTTAAATTAACAATAAAAATATTAAATATTTCATTTCCTCTAGTGGAAATCGAACTCATAACCTGTCTCGCTTACAATCACACGCTTGTAAAAATTCTCCATAAAATAAACAACCCTCAAATGCTTCACTCTTTTTGCTGTTTTTTTAGGCATACTGTAGGAATGAAAGTGTGTGTGTGTCAAAAAATGTGCAGAATATTTTTTACGTAACTAAAATTCATCACTTTCCAGTTTCGTCTATCAAAGGCTAACGGTTGGAATAAAACATCTTCCATTGTTTATTTTATCTCTTTCTCTCTCTCTCTCTGGCTCTGTGCCGCGCGCTGCAGTCAGTCAGTCCCAGTATTGCATCGGCTCTGCAAACCTTTCAAACTAATCAATTTTAGTCGGTCGTTGCTGTTGGATATCGATACGAATTATTAATAGTAACGCATTGTTTTTTTTTGTTTTGTATCTGAAGCAATTATGATTATGGCACTGAGTCTGGGTTCGATTCCTTCTCGAGGGAATGAATTAGTTTTATCTTTTTCAAAGCCCGACGTGGAGTTTCACCACTCAACTTCTTCATCACGGGATTCAGTGTGAAACTAATTTATTTATTTACAGTAAATTTTAGGAAAATTGATTATTCCTTCATCTTAATTTTGTTATATATACGAGTATGAAGACAGCATATTATTTTTTAGTCAAATATAGTTTTGGTTTTCACTCATATTTTTTGTTGAAAAATTAGATTTATTTAGTTTGTTATTTTTAAAGTATCTTTCTATTTTTGCTATTTAATTATACAATATCTGACATCTTATTTTATGTGAAAAACTTAACGGATTAATATACTATAATCTCGATCTCGATGGCCTCTACGATGATAAGATCGGTATGGACTTACATAACAAAATGTGTATACATTACCCGTTTACTACATTGCCCTCGTCATTTTGAAGCAGAAGTGTCAAAACTTGTAGGTTCAGTAATTCGACCAACTATTTCATCATTGACCTTTGATCTGCCAAAACGACAATACCTATCAGTAAATATCTAGTGAAACCCTCTTTAAATTAATCCTTTACTTGTCACATTTTTTTTATTCTTGTATTCCTCATAAAGCAGGGTATGCAGAGGGAACCTAGTGTTAAGAAAAGTTGTTAATTAAAATATAGTATTGTTAGAAACTATTGGAAATATTAAATAAAGTGGGAAAGGTAATGAATTAACAAGGCTTCAAATAATTATTAAACAACCAAAGGGAATTATCTAGCAGTCTAATAACAATATCTGGTTCTAAAGAATCCATCGGGCAGAGTGACGTTAGCGATCCTTTTCTTTTGGTCGCCGTTGACAGCCCATAAAAGTGCCAGCCAGTAATTAGAGTCGTTCTTATATAACCTCTATGGTCATTATTTGATTATTTCTAACAGTATATTACCATACACATAGTAAGAAGTGCAAAGTTGAAAGGGATGATTACAGTAAATGACCGAACTTTAACTGCTCCACACATTCCGGGAGACTGCGTGACCTTTTCGTGATCCTACTTTGAACCGCAATACCTTTTAAGACGTTGTAAATGTTGTAATAAGTGAAGTAGTGTTATACTAACACAATGTTTGCATTTAACACAATGTTTTTTTTTCTGTTTAGTTCTAGTTATACACTTATAATAAAAACAATATCGACCTAGATTTTCAACACGAATTATTTGCTTGAAATATTTTAAATTTATATTTAGAATTAAATTAATATTTAGGTATTATTTAAAATACCTATAATCCATTCCCACCCCTTCCTTTTCACCGAATAAAAAAATGTACTGGCTGTGGGATGCAATGGGACAAACGTATTTCATAGCAATTAACCCTAGACCTAAAGTTCAGACCCGGCGGTCTGTACCCGTTTGTAACGTACAGCCGTTGCTATCAAGATCTTTTAGCAAATATCTTTGTATGTGTATAGTTACATATTAAATATTTATATCTATGTTATTATGTAATTACATTTACAATTACATAATATAAAAATTCATCAAATCAGCTTCACACTGCATCCTGCACACAGCAGGGTAGGCAGGGGGAACCTAGTGTAACACTCCGTTACTCACTTTCTGCCGAATTCTGGAGGCAGATATTCTGAGTGGCAGAACTCAACGCCGCGCTTTGCCTCAACACCAGTGCAAAGAAAAGGAAATATAAATTTAAATAAATATTTCATCTCCTCGAGTGGGCATCGAACCCACAACCAGTTGGTTTTACAGTCACACTTTGTGCCCTTACGTCACGACTGGCTTCCAATACATTACATAATATAATATTGATAAATACGTTTTACTAAAAGAATGGATTATAAAAAGAAAAAAGGCTTATAAAGGAATAAAAGACTGTAAAATATCTTTGTATTCTTCCATGATAAAATAATACAAAACTATGTGAATATATTAGCGAAATGTATTGTAGAGAATGGAATGGAATTAATTGAATGTATGTTCAGATCAACTATATGTATACTGTATCCGGCACATAGCTGGGTAGGCAGATATAATCTGGGAATCTAGTGCTAAAACACTCCTTTCCCAGTAAGACATTTCTGTCCTCCACTTTCCATCCATTTCTGGAGATATTGCGTGTTAAGTGGAGGAATTAAACGCCGCATATACTCATTGCGATTGCCAGAACGATGACATATAAATATTAGATTTCCGTCAATAAATAAATATCTTAAATACATAATCTATTTACTATTTCCATTCATTTTAATGAATTTATTGTCTAAATCATAGTTGGCGTAATGAGTTACTAGTGACAACGCCCACAACTTTTTTGAACATCTAAATGATAAAACTACAAGCCTAATTTAGTTTCAGTGACATAAATCAAATCTATTTTCCTAGACGTTCATCTTTATTGTGAACTTTTTCAATTCTGAAAACTAAAATAGCCAGTAAGTATTCTGTAAAGCAAAGTTGTTTCAAGTCAGTTCTTGTACGCGGTTCTTGAAGCAGCGAACATCTGGAGCTGTCTCGAAATAGAAATAAGTTTGCGAAAATCTTTCTCATTTCCGTACAACTATTGATATCGTTTGAAATAAAAATGAAGGTATTTCTTAGCCCAAAATATAATAATGTAGACATGTTTCATTTGAATTGACACTGTATCCCGCCAATTGCAGGGTACGCAAAGGGAACTTGGACACCTAGTGTTAAGAAACTTCATTCCTTTCAAGACATTTTCGGTTCCCACTTTCTACCTAATTCGTGAAACAGACTCGACATCGCACTTTGTCTTGTCAAGTTTAAGAAATGAAATTAATACATTGCTCCGAGTAGAAATCGAATCCGCAACCATCGCGTTTAAAATCATAATCTGTTATAGAGCGCCATGGCATAAATAAAATAGCGTGAAAATATGAGATTATATTGTAATTCCAATTGAACGAAAAGACAATTTAATTGAGATTTTTGTTTTTTTTTTCAGGTAACTTCCTCCTCCAGATCAATTTTGTAAAGGGACGCCCACTCAATAAGTAAGTCAATAAAATTTAATTTTCACATATTAAGATTTTCATTAAAACTCAATATAGATTACACAAAAGTTAATTTTAATCAAAGATCCATTTTCAAATAACTAAAATAATTTTACCCGAGGAATATAGATTTATTTATATTTACATTTTTTTGCTCTAGTGTAGAGGCAAAGTGCGGCGTTAAGTTCCGCCAATCATAATGCAATGCCTCCAAAATTCAGCGGAAATAGGGAAACAGAGTGTCTTAATTTGAACTCTAAGCTCCTTCCCTCTGCCTACCCTGCTGTGTGCGGGATACAGCGTGAATAAATTCATTTAAAATAATTTCACAGTAAGAATACAAACAAGACAAGTAGGGTATATACTTAATTTACATAAATAGCTATAAACAATCAGTCCTCGACATATTTAGGGCGAAGTTAAAAACCGTCGACTCACAGACGCGGCCGGTCCGTGTCGGGAGCAGTTCAGCCGGTGATATATGCCTGATGGTACCCTTCTTTCTGCCTTGTGAACGTTTGTTTTTGAAATGTTGGTAATACTAAATTTTAATGTGGCATTTCGTATGTATTCTTCCTAGATACTAGCCTCTTTATTTTGATTTAAATTGGAGTTTTTTTTTTATTTGATTTGCAATGATTTTCTGAATATACTAAAGATTTAATATGTTTATTCCTTTGCTCTTGTTAGCGGTAGTATTCATTATGAGTTTATAGTAAAAATGTGAATATGATTAATAAGAATGAAACGAAATGTGTAAGTTGTGTATTTAAATAAAGAGAAGTTGTTATGATATTATTATGACTGAAGATAAAAATATAAATGAAGTACTTTTATTAATATATAATAATGTTAGCGGTAGAATTCATTATGAGTTTATAGTAAAAATGTGAATATGATTAATTAGAATGAAACGAAATGTGTAAGTTGTGTATTTAAATAAAGAGAAGTTGTTATGATATTATTATGACTGAAGATAAAAATATAAATTAAGTACTTTTATTAATATATAATTTTAAAATAAATATTGTCAATATGATTTAGTAATTTGACTTCAATTAAATATATTTTGATAGTGATTGTACATTATATTGTTAAAACTATAGGAAGTTACTATGATATGTTATAAATGATGGCAGCACTGAAACTATCTTTATTGTGAATTATGAATATGAGATACATCCGGTAAGCTTAGTTTTGGAGGGAAATTGTAACCTATAAAAACACCCCAAAAACAGAAATGAGCACAGTCTTCCCGACGTTGTAATACTGCCAGCAAGCTCTAAGCAAACGTTATTAAGTGATAGTCTAAGTGCTAAGTGTTTAAATGTCAGTGCTAAGTAGAAAGTGTTCATAATAAAGCGATTTAAAAAGTGAAGGTTTATAATTGATCTACCCAGTGAGTAGATGTTCCTTTCACTCTGGTACCAAGACAAAAAACCCGGCGTTGAATTCTGCCTCACAACACGCATCAAAAATTTGGAAGCAATTGGGAAACAGGGTGTTTTAGCACTAGGTTCCTTCTGCTTACTCTGCTGCAAGTGGGATACAGCGAGAAGCTAAAAAAAGAAATAAACATACTCGTGTACATGCTTACACTTTAAAATTGTATACGTAAAAATATAGTCAAATAATTATCAAACCTGATGCACTGCTATTGCATACATTTAGTATGGTACTTAAGTACGAATATATGGTAATCGAAAATATAATCATTTTTTCTATTTAGAATTTTCTATATTATTTAGAATTTCATTTATCATAATAAATATATTTTAAAACATTTAAAAATCCTTGCAACGTGATTTAAAATACTTTTGACTTTTACGTAAAACTTAGATTTCATTTCCCCGAAGCGTGCTATGGAAGTTTGTGTTCTTGAAACACAATCATAGTCTTTAATACAATAGGCATAAAGAATATGATTGTATGCACGAACGATGTTATGGTCCACAGTGCAGAATGTATTACACATTCAACGCTTGCAGCTGCTGTCAGGGAAACAGTAACATTTGGCCTTCCCAAGTGAATATTGAATTTAAAGTTAACGTTTTGTTTTTTTTTTTATAGAAAAGATAAATTACATCTTTTGCGTATCTTTGTAAATATATTTTTCCAAAGCTATGACTACAGAAGTAAAGATACGTTTTTAAAATTGACTTTACTATAGGAAAGAATGAAAATTTTGTAGCTTCTCTTTATCGTTAGTTGTCTTATCTTAAAAGAAAACTAAAATGTCATAACAAGTTGTCCAAAATTAGGTAAAGCTTAATAAGGAAAGCTGTGTAAGATTGATAAATTTAAATATATTTGTCGAAATCTACATAATAGTGAAATATTTAATATTTTAATGTCATCGCTCTGATAACAAAAGCGTGGCGTTCAGTTCCGCCGCAAACACGCACGGAATGCCTCTACAATTCGGTGGAAATTTGGCAAAGAAAGTGTCCTAATACTAGGTTTCCAGGTTCCTTCTGCCTATTCTGCTATAACCGGGACAAAACATGAAGCTAAATAAAAAAATATCTACAATCAAAATAGCACAACGATTAAAGCAATAAGAAATGTTCTTTAATTACCGAATAACGTGTTCAAAAAGTTTTACAGCACAACAGTTTATTAGATCTAAGTAAAGGATTATATGAGTATGCCATAACGTCTTAACCTGACCGGCTAT